>JASDQU010738875.1:82151-100582 GCA_032191745.1 Picea mariana
ACACACACACACACACACACACACACACACACACATTATAATAAAGGTGTATTACAATCAATTTCGTTAAATGATTACATTAAATTCACTATTTTAATTAATTGTATTTATCTTTACAACGTTGTGTAGGGAAATAAAGGGTTCAGGCATTCGATGACTTTGGCTCGTTGAATCCCATCATCCAAACACCTCAGATCTCCAAATTCCCAAAGTTATGAATACTATGAGATGGTTAAAGCATTAGTTCACTGTTTATCCCTGGTGTGTTTGACATTAAAATAATAATAATAATTATATTATTTTGGTCTCAAGTCTATTACGCTCCACGAACTTTAGCCTCCATTTTCAAAATAAAATAACAATAATATGTATATAGACATATATATACATATATCTCCATATCCCTGTATGGTTTTATTACGTGGAGAATTTACATGAATTTAATTTCTATTGTAGGAAATAAGAAAATGAGAAATATAAATTTTCAGTCTTTATAAAGGGATTTATAAAAGTTTATATTTCAAGAAAAATTCTCCATTCTGAAAATTAAAAATATAATTATATCTCTCCCTTCTTGTGGGTAAATGAATAAATTTTATTTCCTTATTACTGTACTTTACTAATCTTACTAAATTTAAGGAAATTTGTCCTTGTCTTTAAGGAAATTGGTCCTAAGACAAGGATTTACCTCCACAGTAAATTCGGTGTTTCTACCAGGATTTACTGCCCACCAAAATTTAAGGGGATTTTTCCCAAATTTAGGAGATTTAACACAATTTAAGCATAAATGTTTATTTATGCCCCAAATATAATTTTGAGAACTTTTGTATTTTAATTCATTTAGACCAATTTCATGTTTATGTCCTAATTATTTTTCCTCAATAATTATTTATAAGGACTTTGAATGTTTTCTCATCTTTTGAGATTATTTCCTAAAGTCCACACAGATATGATAGTCTCTAACTTTTTTGGCATGGGACTTGAGGACATACTAAAATGGAGAAATTTTATGCAAAACAATCACTCTCTTCTTTCACAGGTGTTATAGAGATATTTAACTGTTCAATCATCAATTCCCAAGCATGCATTAAAATGTACAACACAGTCAACCACAACATCCACTCCCATAAATATTATTTTAGCCCACATATAGTCAAGATATAAAAAATTAAATCAAAAGAGATTCAGCTAAGACATTCTCTTTATTTTGCTTAAATTTCTCAAGTTACTTTTGTGAGAAATTAAACTTACGCAGTTCTAAAAAATAGTATAAAATTTTATCTGAACTAAACACTACATAGATTTAACCAAATATACTTATATAGAAACCAAATAGTGACGCAATTGCTGAAAGGGGTGCCCTTTTCCACCCAATCGTGGCACAACAACTCCTAGCTAGATTTATCGCTCACCACCCCTAGCTAGATCATGATTCTCTGAGAGAGACTCTTCCTTTTTTTCAGCAACAACTAGGGACAAAAACCACTCCCCTCCTCCCATAGGAACTTGGAAGTTCAATTTTATCTCCACCAAGAAAGGGTATCTACAATGAGTGATTCCTCGGTCACTCATCTTTTCTTCAGAACGAGAAAGTTGAACATTCTCTTCCTCTTAATAAAATGGTCATGGGACTCATCTTCTTGCCTCCTCTCTTCTGCCCACAAATTTCCTCTCTTTTCTTTCCTTCCTTAACAAGATTTCATGGGTCCAAATCCCCATTTCATGGTCAGGTCAGGAAGTCTTTCCATTAGGGTATGTTTCCCATTTCCTCATTGACTCTTGAGGAAGACTTCCCAACTACCATCCTTACTAGTAATTTACTTTTCTCGATAAGAGGATTGTTTTGGGTTTGAATAATTTAAATACAACATCTTACTAGTTTGGTAGGCATCATCTCAACCATCACTGGTTCCCCTCCTCATCTCTCTCATGCATCATGTTCTACCTTGGAAAACTCCTTCAACAGGTATGAAACACTTTCAATTTTATTTAGTAACATAAATGTATACATTACCTTTTATAAGAAAAAGGTTAATCAATTCCAACATCCACACATATTTAGTCTGCCCATAGTATTTTAGCAGGGTATATTTATATTTACAAGTTGGGGGAAACATGGGTATTACAATCCCCTCCCCCTTAAAGGAATATCATCCTCAATGTTCTACCTACTGATGTTCTCTGTATGTACAATAGTAAAAAAAATTGGGTATTTGTGTTTCATGGAATCCTCCATTTCCCATGTAGCTTCATCTTGACCAAAGTGTTTCCACTACACCTTGACTTGTGCAATGGTTCTATTCCTAAAAGGAATTTCTTTCATGTCTATTATGAATTGTGGATCTGGTAGGAATTATCCCCTTGGTTCGACATGAATCACAGACCAATGAAATATATGATTAGAATCATGTACATATTTCTTCAGTAACAAAACATGGAAAACATTATGTGCCTTCACTATGGGAGGAAGATCTAGTTTATATGTTATAGGTTTCACTCAGTCCAAAATTTCAACGGGTCCAAAATACAGAGGTTCCATCTTAGCACATGCTCTCATTCTCAAGGAACTTTTTCTGGGCCTAAATCAGAGAGACACATGATCCTCTGCTTTGAACTCTCTGGGATTTCTCTTCCTGTCTGCATAGATTTTATGTCTATCCTGAGCTACTTTTAGATTTTGTTTTATTTGAACTACTTGTTGTTCCATTTATTTTAGCATGTCTGGTCTGAGTGTAATTATGTCTACTAGGTTGTTCCAGCTGATTGGAATATTGCATTGTATACCATAGAGAGCCTCAAAAGGGCTCACCTTCAATGACTCTTGATAGCCATTGTAATAAGAAAACTCTATCAGTGGTAGGCATTCTTACCACTTCTTGGTATTATGCATCACATGCATCCTTAAAATGTTCTCTAACACTTGTTTTACCCTCTATATCTTCCCATCAGTTTGAGGGTGATAGGATGTACTAAATAGCAATTTAGTTTCAAAACCAACAAACAAAGATTTACAAAAATTTGAAGTAAATTTTGTATCTCTATCCGATATGATTTCCTTATGCATGCCATGCAGTCTAAATATTTCTTTGACGAAAATACTGGAAATATATATTTCCTTGCAAGTTGACTTGATGGGAATAAAGTGAGAAACCTTGCTTAGTTTCTCCACAATACCATAATAGAGTCATTCTACTTGGTTGATTTTGGCAACCTTGTGATGAAATCCATGGAGATGGTTTCCCATTTCCATTCTAGGATTGGTAGGGGTTGAAAAAACCCTGTTGGATGTCGGTTCTCTGCCTTAACTTATTGACATTCTAGACATTTAGCCAATAAAATGTTTTCCTAGTGGTTGTGATCATTTTCTAATAACCACGATGACCAGTATATGGTATTTTATGTAGTTCATCCATTATGAACCTATTCAATTTGTCACAATTTGGAATATAAAACCTACCTTTGTAAGTTAGCAGACCATCATTTAACATTTGAAATCCCTCATACTTCAGCCATGTGGGCTCTTTCTCTAGGTATGCTTTCATAGTCTTGAAAAATGCATCTGTTTCTTGTGCACTTTTGACTCTTTCCTTGATGTTTGATTCACATGTGATTACAATTTCCAATTGAATCACTTTCACACTTATACTGAGGGCATCAACCACCCTATTTTATTTTCCTTTAATATGTTTTATTTCAAAATCAAACTCACTGAGGAGAGTCATCCACCTAGCTTGTCTAGAATTGAGTGTTGGTAGATCAAACAAATATCTCAACCCACTCTGGTCTGTCATAAGTACAAATATTCTACCTAGGAGGCAATGCCTCCACATTTTTAAAGCATGTACTATGGCATCCAATTAAAAATCATGGGTCACATAATTGATTTCATGCTCACTCAATTTTATGGATTCGTAGCAAATCACATTCCCTTCTTGCATAAGGACTCCTCCGAGCCCTTGCTTGCATGAATATGTACACACTAGGAAGTCTTTTTTTGGGTATGAAATATTCAACACAAGTGCATTGGTTAGAAGGTATTTTAGTTGTTGGAATCTCTCTTCACATTCTGATGTCCAAATGAATTTAACTCCCTTTTTCTGAGGGGAGGTGGTTGGGAAACCAATCTTGGAAAATCCCTTTATGAACCTTCTATAGTATCTTTCTAGTCCCATAAATGATATGATATCAGATACATATTTTTTGGTAGGCCAATCCATAATGGATTTGATCTTTTCAGGATCAACTGTCACTCCTTCTTCAGAGATAACATGGCCTAAGTAATGGACTTGTTTTTGGAAAAATTCACACTTACTAAAATTAGCATAGAGTTGATGTTCTCTTAGAAATTGAAACACTAAATTTAGATGTTATTCATGCTATTCCCTACTCTTAGAATAAATTAGGATATCATCATTGAAAACCAACACAAATATGTCCAAGAACTTACTGAGTACATTATTCATTAAGCACATATAAGTGGTTGGTGCATTGATAAGCCCAAATGGCACCGCCACAAAATCATAGTGCCCATACCTCGTCCTAAAGGATGCTTTATGGATGTATTCATACTTAATCCAGAATTGATGGAATCCAGACCTCAATTCAATCTTGGAGAAAATTGTAGCATCCCTTAATTGGTCAAACATGACATCAATCCTTGGAAAGGGATACTTATTCTTAATGGTCATCTTATTTAGGTTTCTATAGTATATGCACAACCTGAGTGTGCCATCATTATTCTTCACAAAAAAATATGGTGCTCCCCAAGGAAACACACTAGGTTGAATGTAACATTTTTCCAACATATCCTTTAGTTTTAGTTTGAGCTCAACTAGATCTGGAGTCCTCATTCTTTAGGGTGCTCTAGACATTAGCACTGCTCCTGGTACAAGTTCTATTGAAAACTTAGTATATCTTCTTGGAGGTAGGCTTGGTACCTCTTCTAGAAACACATATTTATACTCTCTTAATATGGGATGGTCCTCTAGGATTGATTTATTGTTCTCAACAAATTTCAACACGTGGATTCCATACAAAGGACATATTTTTCTGCAATAATTCTTCACTTGAAGGGATTATATTTGTCTCACTAAGACATGATTTTGAATTCCTTGTAGGGTTATTTTTATCCCTTCTTAATCTTCAAACTCCAAAGTTTTATTGTAACAATCCAACTTGGTTTTATGGGAAGCCAACCAATCCATGCCAAATAGTAGGTCATAAGATCCTAAAGGGAGCATGTTTAGGGTTTATTGGGTGGGTGATCCATTCATAATTAATTGGCATGCTGGTATAACCTCTGTCACCTTTCTTTTTGTTCTAGTGGCTAGTTATACCAACCATGATTTAACATGTTTTACTTGCTACAATTTGCATTTCTCAACAATTTGAGTGGCAACATAACTCAGATTATAACCAGGCTCAATTAAAATGGAAACTAGATGGTTGGAAATCATACCTTCCATCTCCACCACTAAAGCTTGGTGGTCATCTTCTCTATTATCCAAGGATGCATAAATTTGTGGTATGCTCCTAGCCACATCATTGACCGTGGTAGCCTCTTGGATGTTGTAGACTCTTTGATTTTCCTGTTTCCTATGTGGGAAATCTCTCAGTAGATGTTCTTCTCCACAACCCCAAAATTTCAAGAGTTCTCTATTTGTATTATCAGTATTACCTGGGGCTGATCCAAATGGTTTATTACGACTCTGAGATAGAAAATTTTGTTGATAGACACTTTTAGTAGAAAGGCTCATCTTAGAACTGTTCCCATGATTCTTAAATCTTGAGGATTTAAACCTCTTCTTCTTGAATCCCAATTTACTTTTCGTTTTCCAATTCTTATGAGGTTCTACCTTACTCTTGAATGTCTCATAGAAATACCTTTCCTTTTGAATAGTGTCTTCTAAAGTATTAGATTCATCAAACTCAATTTTTTCCTGGAAGGACTGAGGAAGTCAACTAATAAACCATTGAATCTTTACCTTTTCATAATTTATGTAGGGCACATACCTCATCAAATCAAGATTTTTTTTGATATATTCATCTATCGTGAGTTGTCCTAGCTTCAGTTCAAAAAACTCCTTGGTCTTCCCATCATAGTATTTTTCAGAAAGATACTTCTTCTTGAAGTATTTATCAAATTGTTCCCATGACATGTCCTTCTCATGGATTCCCTTCACATTCCTAAGGTCCTTCGACAAAATGGAGGCCTTGCCATTCAAGTTGAAAATGGTTATTTGGGCGTTTAAGTTTTCAAAGTAGTGATGGAATCTGAATTACTTCTTCAAGCAAAGTAGAAAAACTTATGCTTCTTCCCCCTCTTTAATTTCTCCATCGTAAGTGGGTGGTTTTCCTTTATTAAACTTTTCAAGGTCATGGATCTTGGAATGTTTCCTCTTCTTTATTCTCCTCTGGAAATGTGAACTAGTCTCACTACTAGACAATTCCTTGGAATTTTCTGTTTCCTCACTATAGGATTATTTCATTGAATGTATCTTGGCTCCATGTTGGGCCTTCTTTGAGGTTCTCCTCCTTGTGTGGCCACTTTCAGGACCATGCTTTTGTATCTCACGTAGACTTTGGGTTTTTTTAGTATGATGTATATCCACATTACTAGTTGTTGGCCCATGTTACAAATGCCTTTGTATATATGATAGGCTTTGCAGTAGGAATACACTAATTTCAGTTTTTTTTTCCTGTTCCTTTATCATCCTTTCATTGCTAGACTTACAACTCTATAATTTTTCCATGAGGCTTCTTAGAGTTTCAGCCAAATCCGGAGGGGTTTCCACTGTCCTCCTCTCATTATATTCTTATTCTCTATTTTGGGAGATTTCCCTCAACTCATGGCGTGTCACCATTCTTTACATTGTATTTTTCCTTTCTATCCACTAACATTTTGAGTGCTAATAACTTTTTTTGAGTTAGATAATTATCTACTATTTTATGAACAACACATGCAATTTGTAAGGTGAAGTCAACTTCATTATTTGGAAACATTAACAACACACAATTCATATTTTTAAAACATATAACGACATCAGGAAGTCTCATTCCTCTCTTCAACAGTGGTTTAAATAAGCTTCTTATGGATGGGGTAAGATAGGGTGTTACCCCTTAAAAGTTCTATAATAAAATTTTATTTGACTCGTTCACAAGCCCAAACATGACAAGTGTTGTTTCCCACTCCGATACCACTCTTTCATACAACTGACCCCTAAGTACATTTTTAAGGGATGGGGTATGAATGTTTTTCTTACCTCTGACGAATATGGTATCAACGAATATTCCCTTTCTCTCGATGGATAGTCTCAATGCATGTTAGATCTCCCGAACTACAGTTAGGAACCATTTGACACCTAAGGTTTACCAATCCTATTGGACCTCCATTGAATATTAACATGCGCCATCACACTGATGTTCTTAGTCAACAACAATTTTCCATGTCACCATAGGGTACTTATGCTTGCTCAACTAGAGAATTACAATTGTCCCTCTCCTATAGTCTAAATAAAATACCTAATTAATATTTCGTAGAATACCATTATTTGGTAGTTAATTACTTAAACCTTATTAAGGGTAATTAATCTCCACATCTAATTATCCAATAATTAATTTTTTCTTAGCCTAATAGCCATGGCCCAGTAATTACTAAGGTTTTTACTTTCTCTTTTCCCCCTTAGAAGTAGTTTAGCACTAATTCAATTAATTACTCATATCATAATTATGAATAATTATATCATAACACAATGAGGTTAATTTATCCATAATATAATTAAGTTGATTAACCTTAATTAAGGTATATAATTCAATCCCTCCTTGACACACAACTCCATGCTGAATTTTCACATAATTTAACATATATGTGTGTGTAATATTTATTTAATTATTGGGGAAAGGATTAACCATATTCAATTTAATATTTATTATTACCAACTTGTTCTATTATTAATTATATTACAATATAATTCTATTTAATTCTATTATAATATGATTAAACATATCAAATGAGCACTTAAGATTATTACTATCTATTAATACCCAAGCCTTCAGACTTCGAAGAAATTCCTCATCATGCTTTTATGAACCCAAATCTCCCAAACGCAGAAATTCTGAAGAGGGTTCCACTTAGGTTATATTATGATGCAATATGATATTAATTATACTACATTATGATGTAAATAAATCACATAAAACATTTATAATAATCAATTACATCAATATAACCTGGTTTAATTTAAATGCGTTTAATATTCATGAAAACTATGGAATGTGGGGAGGTAGGTTTGGGCCTTTGACCCTTTTTGCTTGTTCCTTCTATCTTCTCCAGACATCCAGAGTCCCGAAGTCCCGAACACCCAGAGCTCTAGAGTCCTGAACTCCCGAAGGGTCCACACTTACACATGACTTCGCATTAAATAACAAATTTAAAAAGGAAGAAGGGTTGGTACTTTGTCACGTACAGATATCATAATAATTGAATTAAAATATATTATATTAAGCCTTTTTGGAAATTGCGTCTAGACTTGTAAAATTTTCTCCAAAGTGCTCCCACTTATGCACATTTCCATATTATTTAATATTTAAAAGGAGCTAGCTTCATTCATGTGTAACCATTTTAATAAACCTTAATATAATATAATTTATTATTTATATTCCTCGAAAATTATGTGTGGGTTTTAAATTATCCAATATTATATTTAATAATTGAAAAGAGAGAGAGTGTGCTGTCTGGGTCAATCTCCTACGGCTCTTCTGCTCAAATCTTCATTCTCAATTAACCCAAAGTTCCGAAGTTCTAGAGTCCTGAAGGGGACCCACTTGTAATTACATTGTGGTTTAAATACAATGAAATACTTTTGGGATTATAATGTATATATATATATATATATATATTATAATAATAAAGGTGTATTACAATCAATTCCACTAATTGATCACATTAAATACAATATTTTAATTAATTGTATTTATTATCTTTACAACCTCGTGTAGGGAAAGAAAGGGTTCGAGAATTTGACGACTTTGGCTTTTGGAATCCCATCACCCAAACACCCTGGAGCCTAGAAGCTCTAAAATCCTGGGTTTCTGAAGACTACAAAATGGTTAAGGAATTGCGTCACTATTTATTCCCTAGTGTGTTTGACATTAAAATAATAATAGTAATTATATTATTTTTGTCTTAGGTCTATTACGCTTGAGGAATTTTAGCCTCCATTTTCATAATAAAATAACAATAACATTAATAATTATAACACTAATAATAATATGTATATAGAAATATATATGCATATATCTCCATATCCCTATATGGTTTTATTACCTGTAGAATTTAAATGAATTCAGTTTCTCTTACAGGAAATAAGAAAAGGAGAAATATAAATTTCCATTCTTTATAAAGGAATTTAATAAAAGTTTATATTCCAAGGAAATTTCTCCATTCTGAAAATAAAAAAGATAATTATAATCTCTCCCTTTTTGTGGGTAAATGAGCAAATGTTATTTCCTTATTACTGTACTTTACTACTCTTACTAAATTTAAGGAAATTATTCCTAAGACAAGGATTTACCTCCATAGTAAATTCTGTGTTTCTACCAAGATTTACTGCCTACCAAAATTTAAGGGGATTGATCCCAAATTTAGGAGATTTAACACAATTTAAACATAAATGTTCATTTATGCCCCAAATAGAATTTTGATATCTTTTTTATTTTAATTCATTTAGACCAATTTCATGTTTATATCCTAATTATTTTTCCTCAATAATTATTTATAAGGACTTTTGATGTTTTCCCATCTTTGGGATTATTTCCTAAAGTCTACATAGATCTGATATCCTCTAACTTTTCTGGCATGTGATTTGAGGACATACTAAAATGGATAACTATTACAAAGAAAAAAAACTCTCTTCTTTCAAAGGTGTATAGAGATTTTTAATTGTTCAGTCATCAATTCCCAAGAAAGAATTAAACTGTACATCATAGTCAACCACAACATCCACTCCCAGAAATCTTATTTTACCACACATATAGTCAAGAGATAAGAAATTAAATCAAAAGAGCTTCAGCTAAGACATTCTCTTTATTTTTCTTAAAATTCTCAAGTCACTTCTATCAGAAATTAAACTTACACAGTTCTAAAACATAGTATAATTTTTTCTCCGATCTAAACACTACAGAGATTTAACCGAATATACTTATATAGAAACCAGATAGTGATGAAACTGCTGAAAGGGGTTCCCTTTTCCACCCAATCGTAGGCACAACAACTCCTGGATGAATTTATCATTGGCCACCCTGTAACTAGATCATGATGCTCTGAGAGAAACTCTTCCTTTTGTTCAACAACAGTTAGGGACAGAGACCACTCTCCTCCTCACGTAGGAACTTGGTAGTTTGGTTTTCTCCCCACCAAGACAGGGGGTCTGAAATGAGTTCTTCCTTAGTCATGCATCTTTTATGCAACCACGTTTATCATCTTGGACTGAAAAACGTTTCCCAACAAATTCGTGTACCCATAACAAATTCATTTTTTTTCAGTTCTCTTTAGAACTAGAGACATGCACATGCTCTCCCTCTTTAGAAAATGTTGACTAGAGTCATATTCTTCCCTCCTCTCTTCTTCCCACAAATTTACTCTTTTTTCTTGCCTTCCTGGACAAGATTTCATGGGTCCAAATACCCATTTCTTAGTCAGGTCAAGAATTTTTTCTAGATGGGTATGCTGCCCATTTCCTCATTGACTCTTGAGGAAGACTTCCCAACTACCAACCTGATTGGTAATTTACTTTTCTAGGTCAGAGGATTGTTTTGGGTCTGAATAATTTAAATCCAATAGAGTACTGGTCTGGTAGGGATCATCTCAACCATCATTGTTTCCCCTCCCCATCTCTATCATGCATCAAGATCTACCTTGGCAAACTCCTTCAACAATTATGCAACACTTTCCATTTTATTTAGTAACATAAATATATACATTACCTTTTATAAAAAAAGTTTCATCAATTCCAACATCCACACATATTCATTCTTTCCATGGTATTTTAGCAGTTTATACTTAAATTTACAAGTTGGGGGAAACATGGGTATTACAAATGCATTACCTATGATATAGAGAGAGGATAGCCCCAAAAATGCAAGGTAAAATTTGGGAGCCTAACCCAAAAAAGTGTTGAAGATAACAAATCCTTCGAAGGATCAAAATATACAGAGAAAGGATTTATACATAAACTGAAACTTCCCCAGAACCAGTGGCCAAAACTAAATATCAAATCCTTATCTTCTTGAAAATCAAACTCAACAATGGAAAACAATTGAGCACAAGTGTGGATGAAAAATTCACCTTTCAAAACTGGAAACCAAGAACTTGACATCTAGTCATTAATATCAATAAGATGAGGCTACAGACAATTAAAACAACAGATTTGCATCGTGGAGATGAGATGATCTAACCTGGAAATAACATCCTTCCTCATAGGGATGGAAGGAGTTGGAGCTTCTTGCACCAGACAAGATGGAGGAACAACATTGGCATTCCTATTCACAACATCACATAAGTATCTTCCATGAACAATAGTGGAACCAGAGACTGAACCTTTAATAAAGAACCCCCATGGCCCACTAGAGGACCCAAAATTGGTAGATCCAAGACTTGGAATAGTGGATCCTAGGCATGGAGAAACACATCTAGAGGAGGAAGCCGCCATCGTGAAGGGAAGAACTGCAGAGGAAGAGGATATTACTCCAAGTAGGCCTACGACTGACCAAGACTAAACCCTAGCTACATGAGCCACTGCGCAAAGAGGGAACAACATTCCTATTTTCTTCTCAATAAAAATAAAGGATAGTCAACATGGTTAATAAATAAAAACAAACATCAACTAGAATAAAACATACTCAACTTTAAAGTAAATGCATTCAACTAATTAAAAAAATATATAGATAAGATGTGCTTTGAGGACAAAATTCTTAATTTAAATTAGAGTATCAATCATCTACTTAAAGATCAAATGTATAATGTATAAAGAGCATAATAAATTAAAAGCAAGCATATTCAACTATATTCACAAAAAAACACATTAAAATCTACCATTGTCAATCATAATTAACCAAATGCATTAGTCATATTCAACCAAAGTCGACAATATGTCAACAAAGTCAACAATAATCAATGAGACATATCACTTGATGAATTCTATAATGCAACATAACCCTTCATGAACATAGGAATTTGACATAATATAACCAAGATGAATGCTACAATTAAGCATAACCATTGAGGAACATTAACTATCATAATGGAACATTATTTTGAATTTAACCTCTTATAATGATGAATCTCATAATGAGACATAACAATGACGAACATGATTATAAATGTTGAAATGTAACATTATTTTGCGTTCAACCTCTTAATTTTACAACCTAATATAAAATTCAATTCAAACTCTTATCATGGTCAAACATTGTCAACCATAGTGAATCATGATCAACCAGGGTTAACCAAAGTCAACCATATTCAAACATATTTGATCATAGTCAACCATGGTCAACCATAAAAACATGGTCAACAATAGGTAATATGGTCAACCATGGACATCATGGTCAACCATTATCAACCATAATCAACCATGGTCATCCATACTCAATCAAAGTCAACCATGTTCAACCATAGTGAATATTATCATTCATAGTCTACCATGGTCAATCATGGTCATGATAGTCAACCATAGTCAACTTCTTAATATTATAATCTAACATAAAATCCAATCCAACCTCTTAACATAGTAAAAAAATTTCAACCATAGCAAACCATTGTCAACCCACATCAACTGAATAACCATAGTTAATGTGGTTAACCATAGTTAACATGGTCATGATGTTCAACTATAATCAACATGGTTAACAAAGAATAAAAAAAAAATGTCATCAAATGAAAACAAACATACTCAACTATAATGTAAATGCATTGAACCAATTAAACATTGTAGATAATATGTTCTTTAAGGAGAAAATGTTTAATTTTAAATTATAGCATCTATTAACTATGTTAGCAACAATTCTTGTCTTGGGTCCGAGAGCATCCAGGTCTACAGGTTGCACAAAGAACACCCAAGCGTAGCACGTAAAGCCCCATTTCAGGATAAAAATAAAGTGATCGGGCGAAATTATGTTGTCAATGGCCTAGATCCATCCATAGGAGCAGATCGATGGTCGGCGGGAAATCACGGTTAGCGGAGTTGCACCAGGATTAGCGCAATGGGTATTGTCTATATTACATGCAAGAAACGATATCAGTCGTTCATCCAAGGACGCGTGGTGTGAGATCTAGTCACGTCGGCTTTTCGACATTCGGGAGTTTGAAGGGTGAGGGTTTCACGTCGTTCTACATCTCAAAACCTAGAACCCCGAAACGCCAATAAGCGCCTTTGAAGCTGAGCATATGGTCCTAGCACCCGGTCATGTCAAGCAAGCCTGGTAATGGAGGCAGCCCTCTTCTGACATCAAATCCATCCTGGTCTTTCATCTGAGGGACACGCGATGCACATCCATGCTTTCGTAGTTTGGTCAATCAAGAATTTGAAGAAGAAGTGCATCGTCAACTCCCGGTGCAAGAAATCCTAAAAGGATCTAGACCATTGATCAGAAGGACATGCGATGCAAGATCTGAGCCACACGTGGGGCCTTTCGAGATTTTCATAGTGAAAGAACCGAAGTCATCTCAGCCATCCATCCATCGATGAAACTCTAGCGCATTGGACTTAAAGGGAGCATGGATTTGGGCGGCTAGGATCAGGGCACCTAAATCAATGGCTGAGGCTTCATTCTGGATCCCCCTTGCCTTTTTGCTTTTAATAAGAGGGGGGGGGCGGTCCGGAATCGAGCGTGCAACTCTCCAACTACCAGGATCGGGGCACCTAAATCAATGGCTGAGGCTTCATTCCAGACCCCCCTTGCCTTTCTGTCTTTAATCGAGGGGGGGTCCGGAATTGAGCGCGCAACTCTCCAACGGTCAGGATTGGGGTGCGTAGATCAACAACGCTCAGGCGTTTCTAGCCCCCCTTTGCCACCCTTTCTTTAATGAAAGAGGGGGGGTCCGAAATGATTTGTTATTATTGTGGGGCCCCTTGCCTGTCGTGTCACCTTTGGTATCATCCTCCCCGTTGCCACCTATTCTCCACCTACCGCCTCCCTCTTCCCCTGTCATCTATCCAAATTTCCTCTCTCCATCCACATGGCACCTCCTCAGGTCATCGTCCTCTCGCCTTCTGCCATGTGTCCCTTTCATTCCCAGTCACCTCCTCCTATACTCCCACACTTTATGCTCCTTCATCCTCTGTCCTATTCAGACCGTGTGGCATTCCTCAACTGATGTCACAGCTCCCATTTCTTCTCCATCACCTCCACAGTGTTCACTCCTTTAACCCCCATCACACCCTCGTCCACATCCGCCATAGGGGTCCCTCGCAGCAGTCCAATGAAGTAGCGTCCAAAGAAAGACTGTTCGGTTGATCCAGGTGGCACCATTAGGAGACCTCCACACGCCAGAAGGAAGAGTTGATTGAGGATGTCCTCAGTCCCAAGAATGCAGTTATGGTGGTTGTTGCTGGTGGTTAGACATCATCTCCATCATAAATGGAAAGTCCAGCAAAGGAATAAAGCTGGTCAATTCATCTGTAGTAGGAAAATCCGAAATCTGATAGCGTCTGTCATAGGTGCCCGATCAGCCAGAGTCTGCATGTGCAGACTGTCAGAAGACATGCAGACGCAATGTTTTTAATGCAGCATCTTGTTTTTGCTGTTGTTGTTGTTTTGAGTATATGAAGGTGTTTTCGCCATTTTTGTAAGCGTTGATGGTTGAGCTAGGCTCTCATTTTGTAAGTTTTGATGAAGCGTTGGTCGCTCTGGTTAATGTATAAGGCATTTGAAACTTCTTACTTTATGGATGTTAGCCTCTTTTTCCATCTCTTTGTTTACTATGTTAGAACAACTCATAATTCGAGGATCCAGTCGAGTTGCGCTATTGTAGGATGTTGTAGGTTGGATCACTGCAACAGTCGCAGTGTTTCTAATCAGTTCTTGTGTTTTCTTAGCGCTAGAATGGCTTGGAATTGGAGGATCCAATCGAGTCACCCTTCAGCTCCTTGAAACTATGGACCAAGAGGATCTTGGCTTCTGAGTTTTTTTTCCTCAAGCTTCTGAAGGCCTATTTCCCGAGGCAGTCTTGCTCACTCTTCTCACAAGTCTTCCATATACCACCCTTTAATCAACTTATTGATGGAAGTTGGATCAAGACCTCCCTTTCTTTCTACATACCAGACCCTGGTTCCTGTGTCAATGTTTCTTTCCTGGGTCTCTTTCCATTCGACCACCCCCATTTATTAAATTGTGACATAAAAACTGATGGGCATCGGGCTCTACTCCTGCTGTAATCCAGGAGTGACTTCTGATGCTAACATTTCTAGCACCGTTGTCGGGGACGAAGTTGAAAATTTTCTCTGGGCATAGCGACATTGAACCTATGATTCTGAAGGTGCATCAGACATCAGAGCCCTTCAAGGTTGCTACTGTTCACCTGGAAACTCCACTGTGGCGACTCGATGGTTTCCACATCACTGTTTCAGCTGTGGCTACTGTTAGCACACCTGAAAGCTGACCCAAAGGAGCTTTCTCGAGAAGGTTTCAGTAGCTTCTTTCTCAGCCTAAGAATTTTATTGGGGTAACGACGACGTTGAGATCTAGCCTTTGATGGTGAATAAGGACCAGGCACATTCGAAGCTACGGATATTTCACCTGGTGACTCCATGATTCAAGGATCTATTGGCGACTCCACTGGTTTGATATGGAGAAAATCCTTGCTCGCAGGTTTGCTCCTTTTAATTTTTCTACTATTCCTGGTTTTCCTAATGTTGTCCCCTCTTTGAATGAATGGGGCGATTATTTGCCCATATTTGGAAAATGTGAAGAGGAAAACCCTGCTCAGCACCTCAGTGAGTTTCATGAACTCATGCGTCAGTGGAATATACATCATGAGGATGTATTATTGAAGATGTTCATGTTTTCATTAGTAGGGGATGCACATAGATGGCATCATTCTTTACCCCCTGCTAGCATTTCTTCACTCAGTGAGTTCCATGCAGCTTTCACTGCTTACTGTCAGAAGTTGTATCCCTTTGAGTTAATTTGTCATAACTGTTGTTGGGGATACTACAACTATATACGCGACGAAACTGTTTTAGACATAGGCTATGAAGATGATCCTGATGACTTGGATTAGAAATCAATACTTTCTCCTCCCCATTCGTCTGCATTGGAGGCAGGTTATGAAAGCGATGAATATCCCAGGGGGGAAGAGGATGCCCTGAGTAAGCTGATGGAGCAGGTGAAATATCTCTCTACCCAATTAGAAAGGTTGAAATCTGAAGACTGTGCAGAGGATTTTCCATCTTGTGAGGAAGAAGAGGATCTGAGTGAACTAGTGGAGCAGGCGATATTCCCCACTCCCCAATGTGCAAAATTGGAATCTGAAGACAACAAAGAGAATTTTCCAGTCTTCGAGGCAGATGATCTAAGAAGCTATTTTGAAGAGATTATTGAAGATTTCTTGGATGTGTTAGCATCTGCCCCCGATGATCTAAAAATTAATTATTGGATAATTAGTTGTGGTGAATAATTATCCTTAATAAGGTTTAAGTAATTAACTACCAAAGAATGGTATTCTATGAAATATTAATTAAGTCTTTTATTTGGACTATAAGAGATGGAAAATTGTCATCCTCTAGTCGAGAAAGCTTAAGTTCCCTACAGTGACATGGATAATTGTTGCTTACTAAGAACATTAGTGTGATGGTGCATGTTAATCTTCAATGGGTTGACGAGTTGAGTGAGGTCTAGTAGGATTGGTGAACCTTAGTTGTTGAATGGATCCTAACCATAGCTTAGGAGATTTGGGATGCATTGATATTTTCCATTGAGAGAAAGAGAATATTCCTTGATACCATATTCATCGGAGGTAAGAAAAAAATTTGTACCCCATCCCTTAAAAAGGTACTTAGGGGTCGTGTGTGTGACAACATTAGGAAGGTTTCATTATAGAAGCCYTGAAATAGAAAACTACCACATCTTCACCTATGCTCGGATCTTTGTAAAAATGGATTTCAACAAAGGGTCCCCAACAGAAATAAACTTGACGGGGGATAATTACTCATGGACCCAAAAGCTAGATTATGAAAAAATTGTTTTCCAGTGCCGAGTCTATTTTGTCACRGGACATTTGGTAGCACAATGCCCTAGGTGTCTGAAGAAATCTCGAAAGTAGTGAAAATCAACATGCTGGGTTGGCTCCCACATTTATCATCATATTATTTCCAAGGAAGACTCTTCATATGCAGACCCTCCCAAGGAGGATCCCAAAAAAAGCTCCATTGAAGACCAATGATGCTCCATCGAATGTGGACTCTCTATATCTATAGCCTCCATTGGATATTTAAAATATGAAATGGAGGACAAAAAGGTCACAACAGATATTACTGAGCAATCTGAAATGAAACAAGAAACTCTTTGAAAGATCGAGAAAAAAAAGGAGTCAACTTCTCTAGATCCAGGTAAAGAAAGGCAGGTTGACCTCAACTCTATTTCTTTGGTAAGTTGGGAAGATGAGGCTGACAAAGACGAGGAAACAAAAAAATCATACCCTCTAGATCCAAAAAATGTGGGAATGCCAGGAGTTGCGTCAACCCCACTATCTCTAAATGTTGGTTGGATGGTAGTTGAAAGAAGAAAAAAAACCCTTTAGCATCCTAGCCAATGGTGACAAGAAGTAGGGCTCAAAATCCAACATAATCATCTTTTTTTCTTTTTCTATTACTATGTCATCAATTCGTAAGAATATCTTCTTGTAAGGGTTATGGAATGTAGTTTTTTTTGGCCAAGTGGCAAATCACATTAGTGATATTTGAGTCTAGGCTACTAATCCCTCACAATAGTTTTTGGCTATTTCCACTATGTAATTCATGCCATTATGGAAGTAGTTATTGTAGACATTGTGAGCTTCGACCACATCCTTTTGACAATATAAATCTCCTAGTTTTGTTTAAAAAAATGCATGTTGACTATGCTTTACCATGGTTGACTATGTTGACTATGGTTGAACATGATGACCATCTGGGCTATGATTAACTATCATGCCCATGGTTGACCATGGCCTTGCTACTATTGTTTGTTTTTATTCAATTGTGATATTATACATTACGTATTTAATCTTTAGGTAAGTGATAAAAGTTATAATTTAAACTGAACATTGTTGGCATGTTTTCAGACAGAAGGTAGAGGATGATGGTTGGCATGTTTGGTAGGCAGAGTATTCTTTTCATTGATGGAAATATCAGAGTATTCCTGTTATTTATGGATTTGATGAAAAAACAGGAACA
>JASDQU010738875.1:180547-195916 GCA_032191745.1 Picea mariana
CACCTTGTCCCTCGATCTCCTCAAAAAGGGTGCAGGCTTCGTCCTGTACTGGCTGAAGTCTCTGGGTCACTTCCATAACTTTAATCTAGATGGCATGGACCTTCTTCTAAACTGTGCGCTATTCTTGTGACCTTTTCATCTTCTGGATCGATGACAGTAACTTCAACTATGCTTGTATGGTCGCTTCTTGTTTCTTCGCTTCCTGGAGCTATGACTCCAATGTACTTAGTTCTGGGTCTTCTGCAAGGTGCTCATATGTTTGCGCACTTCAATTTTTGAGTTTCTTACATTCTAAGGCCAATGCCTCGATTCTTTTGACTGCGCTCTGGGTAGTTTCTTCTCTCTGAACTCGCACTTCCTACGGAGTGCTCGACACTGCTTGCAATTCCAGTTCTACTACTCTTTATTGGAGCTGCTGAATGGCTTCTGTGAGATTCCCTACTTGGATCTCAGTTGTTTCCTCTTTTATCCGTGCAAGGCCCAGAACAAAGCGAAGTTCTCTAGTGAATTCTTCTTTAATTATTATCTTCTCCACAAGAAGTTGTTCTTTTTCCTTTTGGATCTATGCTCTACACTCTGCAAACTTCTCCTGGAGTTCATCTTTCTCTTGCTTCACAACCCGACGTTGTTCTTGGCATTTCTCCTTTGCCTGCTTTAATGCCTCTGTGGCCTGCTCTTTTTCTTCCTCAACCCAACAAAGGGGAGCCTTTTTCACATCTACTATTCTACGTAGTTGGGCAGGCTCATCTCCTACTTCTATTCCCCCTGTTGAAAATGGTGCAGTAGACACTGGACGGCTTGAATAAAGATCTTGTTGTACCCCTTTGAGTCATACACTATCTCATGTTTGTCTTCTCTTCTTTGAAAAATTTCCTCAAAATTATCTGAACAACTACGATGGCGAGGTCAATATCATCCATCGTAAGTATAGTCTATAAGTGGGGCTTATTGGCACATGACCTCTTTCACGTTGACGGTTTCTTTGGAGAAACATTTATTTTCTTGGATGTCTCTGTCTCCGTAAGGGGATATTTAGGGAGTGTTACTTCACCCTGTTCTTTCTTGTATTCTTCCCCTTTGTCCTCTTCTTTGTCTACTTCGTCACCTCCTCCCCCTTCAGGTGAATCTGGTGTAGTATTCTCTGATGCACTGTGCATTTCTTGTACTTCTTTCTTCTTCTTCTTCTTATTACTACCTGGTCCATCATACTCTTCCCAGGTGACTACAGGAATTCCGATGAGGTTGGGGTCAGAGATTTCTATCCGTTCGACTGGAACAAGGAACTCTGGAGGCCAATCCTTATTTATTTCCTCCATATCTTCCTCAGTGAGTTTTTAATAGGACTGGAGCTCTTCCTTGTGTTTGTCTCTGTGCGCAGTGATGTAAATGAAGTGCCTGTCTGCACGGAACTTCACTATTGTCCTAAACCTGTGAAGTGTATTTGGTGTCATTCGAGGGAAGGATTCAATGGCCCTCTTTAGCTACAGTAATAGGTTTGGAACACCACATTGGACTGCCATTGCCTTACCATGTCACTCAAAAACCAGAGGGTAGTGAACCTCACAGCTAGTGGTTCGAATGGATCGACTTCAAGGAAGGTTTCTCCCTCCGGCATCTCCCAAGTGATGAAGTCAAGGAGAATCAAAAACCAAATGAAGTGAAACATGTATCCCTAGTCTTTCACTTCACAACAATATTTATCCAATGGGTTGATGAGGTAGGTAGCCCAATTCATCTACATCCCTTCGATGCACTTTCCTGCAAGGTCGACGACGAACCCAAACCTGCGTCGGGTTGTTCTTCCTAACAATATTACCACTGATAAACTAGAAATATAAGCACATTGTGCCATATTTTATGGAGGCTACCTTGTATCCTCACTTTCCTTTCTCCACATCGCCATAGGTGTCCTTTATTTGTTGTTCCAGGGTGCGATTTGCAGTGTTTCCTAGGTAACAATCTTGAGGGTCCGGTCCTTGCATGATTAATATAGTGATATGGTGGATCAACATTGGATCTACAGTGATGCGCCTATCCAACCATAGGTAACTGCCATGGTAGCATGACAGGAGGAGTTTAATGCATGTGTTAACCTCCTGATTTCTGTCGAAGTGTGGTATCTTCATCACATTAAGGATTGTTGATCTTGTGATGTCCATCGTCCACGGCTGGGTGATTATCTTTGAATTCTTCCCTGTTGTCTTTGTCAATTACTTATGTGGTGTGAGCATTCCATAATTATTGTGGTCTCCCAAGTTGAAATCATTGATCTTTAGTGTCAGAATTTGTCCTAACTATGGTCTAACTACACGTATCCCCTTCAAGAGGTATGCAATGATTAGTGAATATCCGAAGTCCCTCGGGACATTTTCATGACTAACCATGCCAGCTAGAGGCGACTTATAGTCGAGGCAAGACCAATGGGATGATCTTCATGTTTTGGAAGTTGTCGCGATGCTTGCTCTGTTTCTCTATCACGGTTCGCGATGGCCCAGATCAACGTGCAGTCGATGGGGAGGCTTTTAATCCTCTCATCGATGAGGCATGTGCTCCTGCGGACATGACCTTCTCTTCCATGAGGTCAATCAAAATCTCTTTGATGGATTTCTCTATTGTGCTAAGGTTGCTCGACATGCACACTCATGATCAAATGTCTCGGATAGGTGGAAAAATGCTGAAGGTATGAAAAATGGGTGGCGAGGTCTCAATAAGCACTGTGTGAAAGAAATTAGTTCTTTGTGGGCTCAGATAATCACAATTCACAAAAGTGTTATCGATTCAAGATTCAACGAGTTAAATAGACAACATCGTAACGAACTCCTCCAATGGGCAGGAATGCCTCAATCAATACAATTCCATCTATTATGGCGCAGTCCCAATGGTCCAACGACAAGATTTCTGGAAATAACTGCATTTCTATCCATTCTGGAGCGTCGTTATAACAGCCAGGATGCCTCCAATGGTCATATTACTTTACCATGGTGAAGCTTCAGTCTGCATTGTTTTTATATTCCGACGAGGTTCAAGTTCTACAGGCCTTCCTTATGCGAAGTCCTCTCTAGAACCTTCTGCAATTTCTCTATCTTTGCTTTCTTCTTACTGAGATTTCTTTCTTTCGTTCCAGTGATTTGCGTCTCTGGATTCCTCTTTCCATTCTTGTTCTTTTATTTTCTTAGCATAGTAACTTTTCCTTGCTGGGGGATTTCCCAAGGTTCGAGGGTAATACTTTTTCTTTTATTGTTTCTGGAGTAGGTGCTTTTCTCTTCTGCATGGATAAGTTCTTTAAGCCTTCTTGTGTTATTTCAACTTCGATAGCTAGGTATCTAGATCTTAGTTTCTTCGAATTGTCCTCCTGTTCTTCTATTAAGAATGTTATTCTCCTAGCCATGAAATACTTTAATTATTTCTTTTTCTGTTCTATAGCTTCCTCTTCTTCTTTCCTTTGGATTTGATCTCTCTCAATCCAAGTCCTTCCTAATAAAAGTGCAAAAGAATCATAGTTCTCAACAAACTTAATGACCTCAAATTCTTCTTCTGTTGATATTCCATGAGCACTCATATGTACATGAGTAAGTATTCCACGTAGGGTTATCATTTTTCCTCTAAACAATCCTATTCCTCCCAATGAAGGAATCATAGCAGGCTTTCTCAAAATTTACCAAGTACTTTCTGTCATATTTTTCACCTGTGTTTCTGCATCCAATACACAGTCTATGTTGAAGTATCTTATTCTTGTTTCTATGCACTGCTTCTCATTTAAGATATCTGGTAAATTGATGCCTTTGTGATCATTCAATGTTTCTTTCATCTGCAATAATATAACCTCTGATTCTTTCTGGTTCTCTAGTGTATTGTTAGTCTCTTGACCTTCCTCATGGTTTTCTTGTTTCATGTTAATCTTCTCAACTTTAGAAATCATTCTAGAGAAATCCAAAACTTCATGTCTAGTAGCTTTACAACAAAGGAAAATAGGACCTCTACTAGGGAATTCCTTAGAAATATGTCTCATTCTATGCAACTATAACAAATATTCAATCCTCTATTTCTCTTAAATGGATCCCCAACCTTTCTTGTACTGCGCAATGGGATCACAATGTTTCTCATGCAAAAAATTATTTCTAGGATCCTCTTTTCTTCATATCAGACTTCTCTTCTTAGCATAGAGCTTCACAAGTCAAGTAGAGTACTGTGCATTATAGCAAAATATCTATGCATAGAGATTTCTCTTTTCCTCAGTTCCCAGCAATCACAATTTCAGGTCCCAGCACCATAACCATTTTTTGGCACAGGGGCAGACCCGGGGTTCAACAGTTCAACAACGCACCAAAAAAACCATAAGTACTGGCCCTTTCGGCAACACCTACGAAGTAGATGAAGTCTCACCCGAGGTAGAGACAGGGGGGTTGTAGGACTCAAGTGTCTACAACCTAGCTAGGACACATATCTGTGATCACAACACTTAGCACAGAACTTAGCAATTAGCATTCATTAGTATTTGACCCTTATTCACATTGCAGATAAAAACCCTAATTACAGAACAATACAATATTCAACAAGATCTAAGCATATCTAACCATTTAGAACATAGCATCAAACAAATCTAGCATTCATTCATGTTATTAAGAACTAAGATACTACATCAAATCCTCTAATATACATAAATATTCATCACTAAACATAAATCACATCAATAACACAAAGAAATCACAACACAGGATATACGTGGGGCTACGTCCACCAACTCTTCGTCTTCTTTATTATATTCTTTCAATGCACAGATCCACAAAAACCAACTCTGCATAGGACGGGATATTTGAGCGCACTTCGCCAGATCCTCCTTCCCTGAGTTTGTCACAACACAGAGCCTTCTTACAATCACTTTCACTTAACTCTGCAAGTTCTCAACACATAGTATGCACGGAACCTTCACAACTAATCACACTTAGAAACCTTTACATATATTGCACAAATCCAACTTAGATCTTATAATTATTGCAATTCCTAACTACATATTTATACATTTACAAATGGGGCCTAAGCATCGGTAAACCCATGGGCCGACATCCCATACCCGTTACATACCCCTAAACCCAAAAATCCCGTAAAAGGGGGCGAGATCCTGCGATCTTTTCTTCTCCTAGGTGCTCCATCCTCGACCAGTCTATCGAAATCCCAAAAGTGGTCAAACATGAACAAGGTTGTCCAAAACTTGGTTGAGGTCCAACAGGGGGTCTCTACTAAATCATTGGACTGCTCGAAGATGGATAACGAATTATGTGTTGATCAAAGGTTGGGGAAAGGAAAAAATACCATTGAAGAAACATTGTCCTTTCATATAGATCAAAGGATAAGTCACCCATTATCCATTTGGAAAGTCGAATCATCTCTAGAACACATTGTTGAATTTAGGGCTAGATATCCCTCCATTATAGCTGCAATGAATGAAAGATCCTTCGATTGATCTCTTTCCATATTTACCATAGGATGAATCTAGGGAGAAGTTTCCAGATTCGGTTGAGCATAGGATTTTTGAAATTTGATAATATCCAACTATCCAGTGTGTCGTTGATGTTGTCGTGATGGCACTCTGAGATGCAGATGGTTTGAGCCACTTGATCCAAAAATTGAGAGCTATAATGGAATTGATTGATCAAATGTTCTAAGGTTTCCTCTTGTTGAAAGTAGAGGGGGAAAACATAGGGATCGATAAAGCCTCTTTTCCTGAGGTTGTCCCAAGTGAGAGTGCTTTTGTGGGCCACCAACCAAAGGAACATGGTTACCTTGGGCCAGAGGTTGGATCACCAAATATTATTCCAAATAGATCACTTGTAAAAAAGGTGAAAGGAATCCTTCAGGCCATAGGATTCCTTGATGTAAAAGGTTCATTTTGAAGAGTATCCCCATCTCAAAATGTTTGGACCCTGTTTAATTCTAATTTTTTGGAGAATTACTTCATCTTTCTAGGGTCCCAATTCAATTCCTATAGGAATATCTATTTTTGCATGTGTGGTCTTCCATTCTCTCCATAAGGAGGTCGGTTCATTTTTTTTGCAATAGTTGGCCACATGATTTAGTCTTTTTGGACTGACATTGGCTTGAAAACACTTATTTGGTCTTGTTCGATGAGAGGGGGTAGTTGCAACTAGGAATCTGGCCAAAATAGGGCATTATGTTTTCCTTTGATTTCCCAAATCGCATGACCCTGGATTAAAGAGTGAACGTTAGTAACGTACTCCCCCTTGATACATGGACAAGAAGAAAATAACTCCATTGATTATTTTTCTAGGCTGCGCCCCAAATCAATGAGCCATATTTTCCTTCATTCCATCTAGTGAGTTTCTCTTCCTCCACTGTAGGTGTGTATTTATGCCTCCACATTTGGGCCAAAATATCCCATGGGTTCTTAACCCAACACCACCATTTTTTGGCGCCCATAACCTGATTAAGTAGGTGCGGGACACTTAGACCAAGATCTCTTGATTTTTTTGGCTTGAAGAGAGCCCCCCAATTAACAAGGGCCCATTTGTTTCCTTCCTTTGTTCTCGTCTAGAGAAATATACTTTGAATGTTTTTTATGGTGTTGAGGACTGATTTCGCAGCTGCAAGTGTTGATAAAATATATATTGGAATGGATTGTATGACATATTTTATTAGCACCAAGTGATCAACAAGATTTAAGGTTCAAAAGGTCCAGGAGTTAAGTCATTTATCAATGGTCGCAAGTAAGCCCTCCCAGGAATTGATTTAAGTGCATTATCAGTGAGAGGGATCCCCAAATATTTGGATGGAAGGGAGATCTTTTTCAATCCAAGGATTCTGGGGATGGAGGATTGAATGAATTGAGGATTATTAAAGAAGAATATCTGGGATTTTTCGGTATTTATAGAAGTGCCAGAGGCTTCACTAAACTCAGTAATAATTTAAAGGATGCGGAAAACTTCATGAACTATAGGGGTACTTGTGATAATGGTATCATCAACAAATTGGTTGTGAGAGATGGGGGGATTCAAGTCCGAAATGGAAAATTTGATGTAGCAACTAAGTCCTTCCTCCATGATGACAAAGAGGAAATGGGACATGTGATCACCTTGATAAATTCATTGACAGGGGTAGAAAGGTATGAAGTGAACATAATTAATGAAGATGGGATAAAAGGTTAAAGAGGTGAGATTCATGATCCAATGGGCCCATTCTTCACTGAATCCGAAGGGAAGGAGGAGACATCTTATGTATTTCCATCTAATCTTGTTAAAATCCTTGGATATATCTAGTTTGATTAACATTCTCGGGGTACCATACGATTTCAAGGAGTGGATGACATCATGGGAAAAGATAACATTGTCCATGATTTGACATCCCTCGACATACCCTAATTGTTCCTTTGATATAATACACGATATAATGGGTTTATGTCTAAGATAAATTAGATTTTTGATGATCTTATAGATGGCATTGCAAAGGGTAATGGGGAAAATTTTCTTAGGATGAAAGACTTATTCTTCTTTAGGAATCAAAGTGAGTAAAGTTGCATTTATTTTTGAGAGCACCTGACTTGAGCTGCAAGAGTCTTCAATCAGATTTCATACTTCTTCCTAAAACAAGTGCTAGCAATGATGAAGAAAATTTGTTGTGAATCCATCCAAACTTGATGGCCTAATCCACCTCCTCCAAAGTTACTGGTCTTAAGAGAAAAAAAATTTGTTCATCTGAGACCAGAGAGGGAATATGCCCAATAATTTTTGCAACGTTTTTTGATCTGTCTAGGCATGATTTAGTGACAATATATGATATAAGTTTATGATCTCCCACTCTATATATGTGTTGGTTGTGATGGGTTATCCATGGGAATATTCAAGTCAAGTTATGTGATTGATGTTCCTCATTTGGATCATATATATGTGAAAGAACTTTGAGTCCCCCCCCCCCTCTTTTAGCCACTGGATTCATGATTTGTGGCACCAAAGGATTTCTTCTTGCGAACATCTGTCGTCTAGTTGGTGCTTGTTCTGAACCTCTTCCTTGTTGAGTTGTTCTTAATGGCCATAATTGATAATTTCTTATTGTATTTCCTTCATGTGTTGTTCTAAATCCTTTTGAGCCTAGAAAATGTTGTTGAAAGTGCGCTTGTGCCAGTGTTTCAAGTGATATTGAAATTTCTTCAACTTCTATTAAAATTTGTACATCAAAGTACCATAAGGGATCCTGAAATATGCCCACCATTGTAGATCATTCTCCTTAAAATGGTGATGGGTTAGGCATAACTTTTCAAAGTGAAATGGTTTCCGACGTGGGGAACTTGTGAAATCCAACCATAATTGTCTTGGCAAATGATTAGATCCTATTATACAAAGGTGTTGGATTCCATAAGTATCCATTCTTGAATTAAGGATTATAATATGAGTAAATTATCTAAGTGAAATGATATTTGTTGTCACCTCGATCTTCTGTTGGACTAGGTGAAATCTTCATTGATGTTTTCCAAATCCACTAAATGTAGAGTGTTGATCAAGTTCCTAAAACTATCATTGTCTCCCCCAAACTACGATTAATGCCTCTCTTGTCCTCAAGGGAAATGGTAATGTTGAAGTCCCCTCCAAAGAACCATCTCTGACCCTAAGTAATACCACCCAAACCTTGGAGATTTTATAGGAAGGATTTTTTTTTTCTGACTGTATATATGGGCCATATACATTGGTGACTATCCCTACCTTGTCGGAGTCGATGGCTATGTAGACAATTGAGATGGTCCATCTGGTTTTAAATAAATAGTCTAGGATGATTGTTGATGTATTCCAAAGAATGGCCAAGCCCCCTGCTGATACTCTAGAACAAGTATGAACAAAATGACTCTTCTTCCAACATCGGGATATTATAGATTCAACATCATTACTAAGACATTTGGTCTCTTGTAGAAAGAGGATGTCCGGATTTTCTTCCATAATGAGGTTTCGAAGGAGACATTGCTTTCTCCTTCCGTTCAAGCTACGTATATTCCAAGAGATGATATTGATGAGGAAGATATGGGAGGGATGGCAGGAAAAAACTTAGTGATCAGTTGGATCTGACCTGAGTTCACCATGAAACTACTTACATCTTGTATTATTCGCTAGGTGGAATTTATTCCTCGTATTTTGTTCGACAACACATGTATCCAAACATTTGACGAACACCTTTAGTAACCACTCACATAACCAGATCAAATATCAACACACCGATGTTTTCACATGGTAAAACCCCTATGGGGAAACATCCACGGCCCCAGCCAATGTGGGCACTTGGAGCAATTTATTAATGCAAAAGAAAAAGAATACAGAGAGATTTTACAAGAGATTTTCTCATAATCAATCATTGACAAATGAACCTCCATGCTCTTTAAATAGAGATCATGGAACAATCGGGTGTTAAGCCACATATCAATGGTTGTTAAGATCGAGGAGAATATTAACCGTCGTATCATTCTATGTCAGGAGCATATCATGACCATCAGATTTCCTAACTACAAATGCATACTAATGAATACTAAATAAACACACTAAGAAACTCACTTTTACCTATTGACACATTAGACTAGGTAGACCTTCACTAACTCCTACGTGTTTAAATATACTAACATCCCCCTTTAAGAACAACTTGGGATATGATTGAAGGATTTACAATAGTGACACAATAGGAGAAGGAAGTAGGCATTAGAGCCTATCCCCCCTTAATGAAAACTTCATTAACTCCTAACATAGATCGAAGTTTGGAAAACTTTGCTTCTGTAAGAGACTTTGTGAAAATGTTTGCAACTTGATCTTTTGTAGGGAAAAAGAACACTTCAATAACTTGATCATGAATAAGATTTCTCATGAAGTGCATGTGTAGCTCGATGTGCTTGTTGAGCTGATGTTGAACTAGGTCTTTGGGGATCTTGATGGCACTTTGATTATCTCACCAAAGGCTGGTCATATGTTACTACTGAAATCCAAACTCTGAAAGGATCTGTCGAAGCCACAAGGCTTCCTGACTTGCATTTACCGCTCCTCAGTACTCTGTTTCTTCTAAAGAAAGTGAAATATCATGTTGTTTCTTATAGGCCCAAGTGATAGGTCCTAAACCAAGGATGAAAACATAACCTTTAGTAGAAATCCAATCATTAGGGTCACCGACCCAATCTGAATTAGTGAAACCAACCAATAAAGGAGTCCCCCCTGAACTATAATGTACCCCGAACTAAATTGTACCAAGGACATAGTGAAGTATCCTTTTAGATGCTTTCCAATGGCTTTCATGGGGTGTTTGAATATACCGGGAAACAATACCAACAACAAAGGAAATATCAGGATAGGTATGAGTGTTATAACCCTAAATTGCACCACACATGCTTACCTGGCATCAGGCCAACTCATATCCCTTCATTTCCAAAACATCTGCTGAACAACCTCTTTGAAAATCCTCTTAAGTAAAGCCACACACGCCCTAACCCACTACTGCATGCGTGTGAATGCTGGCAGGCCTACTACAACCCACGTTTACCTAACAAAACACAAAAATAGGAAAGTTGTCGATGGGACAAAAATCTATGGGTCAGTTAACTAAAACTCCCAGCCATGCATGGCCGAGAGTTCGTCCAAAACCCTAGCTCCTTCTAGCCTATAAAAGAAGGGGTAGGGGTACTATTTGGAAGAGGAAAAATTATAGCGAAGAAACTCTACCCATTTGCCGAATCCATTGTCCCAACCCTTTAGCCTTTCCTCAAGCCTAAGGAGAATTAACACAAAGAAGTTGTAGGACAAAAGAAGAGGAGGAGCCCAGGATCAGGATCAAGGAGCGGTGGTCGGTCTTGACTTCAAATTGTAATTTGATTCATTTTGAAAATAATAAAAGAATACTTTTCCCGTCCCAATGCATGAGTTATATGTGGTTTTTGTAATTTGTTCTTAATTTCTAACCCTCAAGTAGAAAAGTAGCATGCATGCGTGGTTGTTTGCTTTGATTGCAGGATAACTTTGGAAGAAGCGGCACAAGCAAGTGGTCAAGAGAGCAATGGAGGATCTACACCAAACATCAGTAAAAAGGTTAGTAGTTCCTTTCCATGCATGTATCGTGGGAGAGGGGTTTAGAGTTTTGGGTGGTAGGTTAAAAGGTCATTTCTTTACGGTCAAAATCTGCATGCAAGTCTAGCCCTAGTTTGCTAGTCCGTAGGGTATTATTTCTCAACAACAGAATTGGTGACTCCACTGGGGAATATACTCTTTAGGGTTTCTAGATTTAGTTGAGTTTTTGGGTAGTTTAAGAGATTAGATTTTATATTTCTTTGCCTGTCTTTTTTCTGTAAGGCCTGAGCTAGTAGGGAACCTGGTTCCTTATACTAGTTTTCCCTGACTATTGCTTGACAACAATTTTTGGGACACACAGAGGTACACACGGCCTGCAGAAGGCCTGCACGCATGTACCCGTGCCCTAATCTCTTGCAGCCCGTGTGTGAACGCTAGCTGTAGAGGTTTCAGTAGCATGTGGGTTTCAGAAAGCTTGAGAGGCAGTCCTCCTCTTCCCTGTCAAAATTGTGTATTCTCAGGGGGCTTTCTAGATCCTGTCTGAGTCTTGCTGGTTCACAGTCTTGTCTCAGTTTGCTTTATTGTGTTTTGTTATTCCTTGCAATTATTTTTCTTTTCTGTTAAGAAGAAGCATCCAAGCCTTCAAGGGACCCTGGTTCTCAATACCAGAGGCCTCTTCATGGTCTGGGCTGCCTGTGTTTATTTTTTTCTTTTGGTTTATACATACACGTGGCCTGTGCAAGTGCAGCCCACAGGTACACGTGCTCAGTTGTAGCTCAACACGTGTTTGCACGCATGCTGTTTCAGTGACAGAGGCGTGCTTGATAGGTTGCTTTTCAATTAGGGTGGGGCAGTCATCCCCTCCTGTGGTGAGAAGTGTTCCTCTCAGGTGTTTGAGCCCAGGGTTGAACAGTCAGTAGGTTAGGGCCTCTTACCCTTAGCCTGTTTTTTCTTAGTTGATAGTTGATAGAAAAGATAAAAAAGAAAATTTTTGTTTTATGGTTTTTAGACAAGCGTAAGAGTCGGTGCTTTCTTGATTGCCATTGTGTGTCTTTGCTCTGATTCTTTGTGATCTGCGCTTTAAGACAGAATTTTGTTTTTCTTGGTTTTGTGGTTGTCGGTATTTTCCCTTTGTTGCTTGATTAGCACATAAATAAAATAAAAAAAAAGAAAAAAAAATCTTTTCATTTTCTTCTTTGTTTGAAGATTGTGTTTATGCATCAATAGCTAGGGAGAAGTCTTTTTGTTCATAAGTTTTTGCAGTGCATTTAGAGAATAAGTAGCTCGTAGTCGAGTGAAATTCCTTTATGTTTGCTGCATGAAATCTTAGAAAAATTGAAAAGAAACGAAGTCTTTCTTGTGTGAAAAGTTGTTGATTTTTGCATTTAGTAAAAGCATTTTGTTTCCAGCTTTTTTCAGTTGTTTTTTCTTTGAGTCTTTACACATCATCAGTTTCACCTTCATACCCCGTGATGTAAAAAATCCCATAAAAGCAACGCTAATTTAAAAACTATTAGACTTTTTGTTTGTAGGGTTTACAAACTAGTTCAGGACTAGGGCCTTGGATTAGGTTGGAGAGGAAACTCTCCAAGGCCACTCAAAACCAAACATTAGAGTCTGTGATAGGGAGTGTAGAAGTCCAGTTTCATGGAAGTTATCCGGGACCCCCCTCTAACACAGGGGATAAACACGAGGTCGCATGAGGAAAGGTAGCGGAGATAACCCCTCCAATGTCGGACCAAACGTAGTGGAGAACACATATCGAGGATTTGTTTTGGGATTCCATCATTTGCATTTGCCACGGGGCTTCATGGGTCTCGAATCTGTTCGAAGTCCTTAGTTGTCTTCCAGACGATTTGTTCTCAATACCCTTGACAGGTTTTGGGCTTGATACCCTGCTCATTGTGGTCTACCCAACTATTGACTATACCCTCCTGGTGACTATTCACGTGCTGGTAAATTAGTTGCCAATCTTGTTTAGGGACATACACAGGTGACTGTGGGGGTATACTGCAGTACCTAGGACAGACATCAGGCCATGCTTTGCAAAGTATACCCGGAGGGTGCTTCCATTTTTGAGTTGCACTTGCACCGCTAAGTTGCTCTAGTGTTGGTTGTTGTAATTGTTCTTCAAAATAGTTAGTGATTGCTTGTCTTATCTCTTAGGGGCTTCTTTTTTAGTGTGTGTTACTGTTTGAACGTGTAGAATACCTTAGCATGTCTTGGATCTTCTCACACAGTGGAGGATCCCGAGCTCCGTCGGTCACGAAGGCTTCTGGGCCTACCTCCGGTTATACTGGAGCCACCCCCGCCACCATTAAGGCGGAAGCTAGATCAACAAGCGTCTTTCAAAGCAACCGGGTTACAAACATTTGTGCCCGAACAACTCCCGAAGGAATCAACCGCCAATATTGGATCAGTTGAAACCCCAACCACTGATACTTGGCCATTGGTCAGTGTACCAATCCAGTTTTACGAACACCTGTCAGTGCCTCATACAGCTATGGAAACAAACGTTGTTACTTCCTCTGGGAATTCTTCCATTCCCACCACCGTTGCTACCACGGGATAAGCATCTCCTAACTTGTCGTCATCGGCCCGGGTCACCATGGTCTCGACTGCAACTACATCGCACAGTGGACCAACCCCATCTATCGCGGCGGCGACAAATCCCTTCACACCTAGTGCGACAGGCTCTCCGTTCTCATACAGTATGCCTAGTTCAGGCACAAGTCCTGCACTCACTCACTCCACTTTACAAACTTTGGGTCTGGGGGCAGGGAGCTCTACCACTCCTCTCTAAGGTCAACTTGGGGGCATTCTTGTCCCTTTTAATGCCTTTCCTTATGTTGTAGGTCATATCTCTCCTTCGTCCCCTTCGTTTGGTGGTCTGCATCAGCAGTCCGCTGGGCAACCTGCACACATGAGTTCATTTGGAGCAGGGAGTCAAGGAACACCTGTGCACACTATGCTGGTAGGTTCATCACCGTTTGTTTAGAACGATACATTTGGTAACAAAACTTTCGCATCCACCACTTTCCCATCTAGGGGCACTCCGGCGCAGGGTATTATTCCTGCGCCGGGGGCACATATAGCAGGACTTTGGAACTCAGGACAAGGATCCGTTCCCTCCTCTGGAATGTCGTTATGGGGTAATTCCTTCCACAATCAATAGAACCCTGGATAGACTTCCATGCCTCTCCCATCAGGACTGGCATGGGGTAATCCTTCCCAAAGTCCATCAAACACGATGAATGCCTAACATCCTATGTCCTTTATGGGGAATCAGCCAATGTTGTCTCCACAGATGAAAAATCCTTACGCTGGTCAGGGCCATGGTTTCTACCAGAATCCGGGCCAACAGCCAAAATGTTTCTGGCAACCTGGTGCCAGTCGAACTCCAGGACCCTTTTTCCTAGGCTATCAGCAGCAACCCAAACTACCCTTCCTGGCGACGTTACACTTGCCAGATTTAACAAGGTTGTTAAATGATCCTATTTTCCATGATCCACATTGGCCTCCTATGCCAAAAAAGTTTTCTTCGGACATCCCAAAGTTCGAGGCCAAGCCTAACGAAGATCCAGGTGATCACGTGACTACTTTTCATCTTTGGTGTTAATCTAACTCATTGAAAGATGGCTCCTTCCAGTTGCGATTGTTTCAACGCACTCTTATCAAGAGTGCCGCGAAATGGTACATCGAGATTGATTGCTCAAGATACTCTTCTTTTGGCGAACTGGCGATGGCCTTCCTTAACCATTTCTAGTTACCTGTGAGATACGACGCTGGCACAGAGCTGCTTGCCAATTTAGAACAGATGACATCGGACCATATCTCTAATCATATCTGAGAGTGGAGACGTCAAAAGAGTCTAATTAAAGTACCAGTCCCACCAACATTCCTTATTGAGTAGTTCCTTAAGTCTTTAGTCCCACAATTATCCAAAGACGTTGCAACTTCAGGAGTTTTCTCTGAAGAATATGCCATCATGAGGGCTCAATAGTTTGAGCTCATCTATTCTCAGTCTGGTTTATTATACAACATCCTGCTGGATGCACCACGATTGATACTGGATAAAACTAGACAGAGAGCTGGACCACATGCCGATGGTATTGTTGGCTCAGCACAAACCAAGCTCGTTGAGCAATTGACAAAGCAATTGCAATAGTTATCTATACAACACTCAGCGGCTAGCCAGACTACTGCTTTGGCTGCTCCTCCTACCCAAATGTTGGAAGTACACTCCGTGAAGACGACTAACCCAAAGGCCACCCAACAGCCTGAAGGGAAGAAAAAACAATGCAAAAAGGGTAATGGGGATAAAAAACCAACT
>JASDQU010738875.1:225017-240455 GCA_032191745.1 Picea mariana
GAAACCAACACTCCAGAACAAGTTGAACAACAAGATAGAAGACTAGAATTCAAAAGGAATGAGACATCAAGAAGATCCTCTCCCATCAGGTATGAAAGAAATCATTATGAAGGAAACTATAGAAGAATAGATCTTGAACCCAAATGGACCACACCACAAAGAAGATCACTTATGCCCAGGTATCAAAATTTATTTCTTGGACAATGTTATATTAGTGGAAATTTTGGACACAAGGCAATCAATTGTAGAATCAATGAAAGGAATAACTATGAAAGCTACATGAATGGTGAAAATAGTAGATATGTAAATGTTCATAGACCTGTCAATAGAAATTATAATCCGTTTGACTCATTAATGGATCAAAATATTGTATGTTACAAGTGTAATAATCTTGGTCACAAAGCACAATATTGCAGAGAGATGAAGGAAGATAATCGTATGCCAAAAGTCTGCATACCAACTACAACATGGAAAAGGAAATAAATTCCACACAATGAAAATTGTCGAATAGCATTGGTCGCTAAAGAATGAAAAGAAGAAGATGAATGGTTCATAGACAGTGGGTGCTCATCTCATATGATCGGAGATCAAAGAAAATTTTTCAGCTTGAATAAAAAGGGTGGAAATGTTGCATTTGGAGATGACTCATCTACCAAAATACTTGGAAAAGGAACTGTAAATATTGGAAGTGAAAATGTAAAAGCAGGAAAAGTCCTATTGGTTGAATATCTGAAGCATAATCTCCTCAGTGTAAGCAAAATATGTGATCAAGGATACACTCTTACGTTTGACTCCCGAAAATGTAAAATCAGAGAAAATAAATCAAGAAGATTGGTTGCAACTGTAACAAGAAGACATAACAACATATACATCCTATACATGAAGAATATAGAGAATACGGAAGCCACACAAAATGATTCCAAGGAAGAAAAATTCCCAAAGACCAAAAATAAGGATGAAGTATTATTGAGTGCCACATGTTCAGGGAGTATCCCCAAAGAAGAGAGATACCTTTTTCCATTAAACTCAGGGGGAGCAGCCCTAACATTTTTCATTGATGTCAAAGGGGGAGAGAAATTGGGATAATGATGATAGGGGGAGCATGAGTGTTGACATCAATGACAAAGGGGGAGATTGTTGGAAGATTGGTTATTGTCATTAATGTCAACCCTAGTCATGGGCTTTGGACCGCAAGATTGATGAAGGTATTTGGACATCAAGAACAATGAACATGCATATAAAACACCCATGGATGGATAGTATACATCATGTTGTTTCTGATGGTATTTGGCATGTCACATGGATCCTCATGGTTGAGGAGAAATGAATTTTTGAAGATGACAAAGTGAATTGAAGAAGGAAGTACATGTAGGCCCTGAAGATAATTAAAGAAAAGAATTACAAAATAAGAAAGTGCCAGGTCATCCCTAATGTTAAGAGGAAGTTACATAAATGGTATAAATATGCATCATTATACATTCATTTCATACACAAGTCAAATTTATGAGAAAATTAGAAGTAAAGAAGGCCGGATTTCAAGGGAGGATGAAGTCTTTTGGTGATGTGTTCTAAGGTATGTTATTTTCAGGTCATCTTACCATTTTTTCTATAATGTTTTTTCTAGAAAAATTCAGTTGGTTTAAATTGCTATGGAATTGAGAAGACATATCAAGGTACCTGTGGTAAAAGTTTCATCCCTTTACTCGATATAATTATTGAGATACACTCTATGGAAGATAGGGTTTTTGACCAGTCCTGAAGCTAGCCAATAAACAGGCGTTCCGGGTAAAACAATAATAAATTCTTCATAAAGAATCCAAATTTCATGGGACAAATTGCATTGGAAAGAGTACGGATTGTAGTGTCTTGTGTGCTAGTTTCAGAATCTGATGTTAAATATTGAGTGCGGGGAATTCTGTACAAGTTTCGTCTCCTAAATAAACTAGAATTGAACAAAGTATATCATTCTCTCTATAACTTGTTTTTGGGGAGGATTCAAGGAGTGAAACTTGAAGAAGTTTCAGAGAATACATTGAGTAATATTATATACAAGATCAGAGTATTTCAAGAATAGAATAATTGCATAAATTGAATAAGTCTCAGGAAGCATTATCAGGTTCTATGTGATGGTTGGTTGATGGTGATGATTTAATGTAAAGTTTTATTATCTCTCATATTTTCTTGGGTGGAAGGAAGGGGCAAGGATGGAGAGTTCAAATCTCTCTTGATATTGGATTATTGTATCTTCCTCTTGGATTTTTATCCCTCCCTTTACATTTGGAAGCTATACCTACCTTTGGAAGTCATTACTTCCCTTAAACAATAACTATTGATTATTTCTCATATATTGTGCATGGTGTATTGTGGTGTATTGGTGTAACTCTTATACTATAGTTCATTTCTCATTGGATATAATTGAATGGATTAAGTATAAGTTGAAAAAGGTTTTAAATTGTACCTGATACTAATTCACCCCCCTCTCGGTATCAACAATAATAAGATAAATGCAATGCTCTTCCTCCATTTTTATCTCACATTCTTCACATAAAATTATGACTGTTTTAAAATTAGATAGATAGTCTCCAAGGAAAGAAAAATCACTTGGACTTAAGGTCATTGCTTGATTTTATAATTGTTGTGCTAAAATAATATTGAGTTTACCAAACACAAATTCAATCTTTTCCCAAGCTTCTTCGGGGTCATCAATTTCTTTAAGGTGGAATATTAAATCAAGAGAGATGGAAATTATGATTAGTCCATGTGATTTGTCACTCCTATTAGCCCATTTTAATTTCTTATCATCATGAGTGGGTGCTTTTTCCTTTCCCAAGGTAATCTGGTACAAGCCTTTACCTCTTAATAAATATTCCATATGAGTTTTCCATTGGATAGTTGGTGCTGGTAAGCAAGAGATTACTTGTAGAATCCATATTAAATATGCAGATAATATGGATTTAAAAACTAAAACTGATTATTCGGATGGAAAGATCTCTGAAAGTTATGCAATTTTAAAAAATACGGAACTGAAAACAAACTTTGGATGTGAGAGTTAGGCCCTTTTAAAAAAAGGCATAAATGGTAACCAAAGGACCACACGATAGTGTAAGTTGCTTTATGAAATGACCCACTTTTATAAATAGAAGTGGAGATCAGTTTTACAAAGAAGTTACTTTATAAAAGAAAAGTTGAATGAAAAATAAATAACTGTAAAATAAAATATTAAAGCTACTTATAGTGATTTACTTTTATACTTGAAGTGAAATACACTTTACAATTTTAGAATGAAATTTTTCAGAAAAAAGTAACAAAAGAGAGACTTGAACTCAATAGCTCTAAATTAATAAGCAAACTTTTAACCAAATGGTCTAGCAGAACATATTGTATTTTTTAGGAAGAGGATGGGGTTGTTTTTTTTGTTGTTGTTGAAGATGGCATTGGAGAGCGTGCTAAAAAAAAAATTCACATAAGAAAAAAATTATGCTTCTCAATGACAACAAGGGTTAGATATCAGTTACCTTACTCAGAATATGCACATTTTCCTATCTGTTTATGTCTTTCCGATATCGCATAGGGAGTGGGGAACAGAGCATACACAGATCTAAAAGAGTGGAAACCCAGAAATAAATAATACAAAACCAAAATGATACTCTCCAAAAAATTTAAAAAATGTGTATTCAGGCTTTATACCTCCGGATTTGACTGAAATGGCCGTATCTTGGGAAAACATAAATCTTTTTGAGTGAAACAAAAAGTGTTCCTGAATGAAACAAGTAATACAGATGCAATGAAATAGTCCTATCAACCCATAAATGTACTAAAATGACATAAAATGGAGATGAGGAAACTGACTTCATGATCTCAATCTACAACAGGAGCGGGTCTTCAAATAAGCTTCGATGCCATGTTTGACAGCATAGGTATTCCAATAGAGGAAGAACACCTTTAGTAACCACTCACACAACTAGATCAAATATAAACATCAATGTTTTCACGTGGTAAAACCCATACGAGGAAACATCCATGGCCCCAACCAACATGGCCACTTGGAGCAGTTTATTAATGCAAAAGAAAATGGTTACAAAGAGATTTTACAAGAGAGTTTCTCACAATCGATCATCGTAAAATGATCCTCCATGCTATTTAAATAGAGATCATGGCCCAATCGGGTGCTAAGCCATAGATCAATGGTCGTTAAGATCGAGGAGAATATGAACCATTAGATCACTCTAGGTTGGGAACATATCGTGACCGTCGGATGTTCTAACTACAAATTCATACTAATGCATACTAAAGAAACACATTAAGAAACACACTTTTAACTATCGACACATTAGACCAAGTAGATATTAAGTAACTCCTAAGTGTCTAAATATCCTAACACATTTTCTCTTCTTTAGACAACTTATAAGAATCCTTGAGGGGATCCTTTTTTATGTCTAGTCCGAATCCATATCTAGAGGTGGCTCCACATGTTGAGTTGAGATAGACCTTATGCACGTTTTGTAGCCGATATGGAGGAATATAATGTAGTTCCTGATTTTGATATGCTTCTTCCAAACTCACCAGATCAATCCCTGCTAGTTCTCTTTCATCAAATTATAGCTCCATATCTCCTCCATCATTGATGGTTTGATATTATCTTCTAGGTTTGGCCTCCAAATTAGGGATTATTTTATCTAGGATTGGCTCTTGGATAGTTGTCTACTTCTATTGCTAGTACCCATTTCTTGCATGTGATGATTCCCCATCCATTTGGGGGTTTTTCAAGGTTTGGCTCAAGATCTCAAAATAATTACTTGTGGATGGAGCCTTACCCTTAACGATAGCATGCTTCTTTTTTCCTTGCTTCCTCTTCCCTTGGACCTATGTGAATTCATCCTTAGATTTATCGAAAACTATAGTTTTAGGTTTTTTAGGGGAATTAAGAAGTCAATCCCAAAATAAGTGGTCGTTCTTGTGAAATTTGCATCATTTGAAGGGAATATAATCATATTCGATAGCCTGGATGAAATCCTTGTCTTAGTATTCTAAGCAGATAGAACTCGGTAGGGTTTTGGATATATTCATATAGATGCCTATGTGTGCATAAAAAGTATAGAGACGATGTATTGTTGCCTCAACTGTCTTGACATAGATCCCCAGAGTGTTCCCTATTCCTGTCAGTATTTATCCCAACAAATATTCATGTGGGAGTGAATAAAAAAGATCCAGAGGGAGGCATGGGTGAAATTATCCTTTTCTGAGCTGAAGCATCCCATCTAATATCTCAATTAAATCCCCACTAAATTAAAGAAATAAGGGCCATTCACAAAGGTTCATTCTCTTCTTCAAAATTATGAAAGATTATTGTGAAGACACCCTTTGATCCCAATTGAATGTCAAAATGTCCTTTTGACTTCCACCAGGTGTTGATCCACTTGATCAAATCTCTCTTTGAGGTTCGTAATCCTAGAAAATCACTTATTAGTGCATGATCTCTCATGTATTGGGTTTATTCTCCTATTCTCACTAAGATAACCACATATCTTGGAGCTGTTGGATATTGTGTGAGACATTTCCTTGGGTCCCAAGCTCAAGCCACCTTTGGATGGGATGGCTCAAGTTCAATTTCCATTACTTTAAATTTTATTGAGTCTACAATGAGGGTATGGATTCCATACTATGGAAATGGCTAAAAGGGTGGCCACGATCCACCCACTCCACCTATTTCAATAACCATTTAATATTTTTAGGAGGGGGATCACACCCCCTCACCCACATCCTCCACGACATTGACCAAACTAATGTGCACGAGGAAATAATAGAGCGTGAATCATTGGGGATTCAAATTCTTTAGAAACCCTAGAAAGTGAAGCACATCAAAACCCTAGTTCACTAGATCCAAGATATCTTTGAAATGCAACATGATTGATTAGGTGGAACAAATTTTCAAGTGAAGGGGGAAAGGAGTTATTTATGTGTCACTTGTCAAGTTTAAACCATGCATACACAAACTTTGGTCTTCTTCTAAAATAAATTCCATTCTAACATTTTCCATCATTACTATTACCATTGCAAGTGGGTTGTGAGATAGTGAACCATTGTAACCCTTTTTCCTTGTGAACCCTTATAATCCTAAGTGGATTTTGGTGAACACTTATCCTTGGTTTTCTTGGATAAAAGTTGGATGTCTGGAGGGAGAACTATTTTTGGTAGCTTTCCCTAGTTGTGAGGCTTGGAGGGTTCCTGGAGACACCATGATAGAGTTCCTAGATCCATAGAGCTTTGAAAATTCTTGGGTACTTGATCCCTAGAAGGGAAGTGGGACAATATAAGGGATTATGGAGTAAAGAAGGGGGTATAGTTCCTTGAGTTTCATAGGATCATAGGAAATGAGATATTGTAGGTTGGAATTGTTGGTGGAGTTTGGTACCTTGGCCTAGCGATTGATTGTGTGGAGTATGATACCTTAGTTGGCCTAGTGAGAGTTCCTTTGCCTTGGTGGAGTCATAGCCCTTGCTCGGGGGTTACCCGATGTTGAGAGAACTAGAACAAAAATCCCTACAGTTGGGTGGAATGTCTGAGGTATGCATCTAGTTGGTTATTTTACAAAATATAAGTTCCATGTTTATCTTTGTTTTTAATTTTTGTCTATAATGCGTATTTAGAAGTCAAGTTATTGGTGTTATAACTTTATAAATATTCTTCATGTATAATTCGGTATGTCCATGTTAGTATGCATGTTATTGCATGTTTTGTTTGGTCTGCATAATTGTATCATATGTAGGGAATATTATTGTTTGGTATTAGAGTGGTTAATTTATGGAAAGTATACACCAGAATAAATGAAATTTTAAGAATTCGGTATGGACATAGTCGGAAATAGGAGTAACATGATCCACATGGGATTGTGGGTGTGTTACATGGTTAGAAATACAAATCTATGTGCAAAGTTATATGAGAGTGTGATAGGAAAATTATTTGTTTGCAATGACAATCAAGCCGGAGTAATGGGAAAGTGCACTCTTTCCATAAAATCCAAGTAGGGAAGTATTATGTATATATATGATACATTGTTTGTCCCAAGTTTGAAAAATAATTTACTTAACAAAGGGAAGATAAATTATAAAAAACAAAATGAAGGAAAGGTTTGTAATATTTTTAACAACATTGTCCTAGTGGGTAAAGTTCCCATGACAAATAAGAGGATGTTCCTATTAAAAATGGAATCAAATGTTTCTTTCTTGAAGGTCATAGTTGATGAGTCATGGCTATAGCACAAGAGCTCTAGGCACCTTAATTTTGGATCTCTCTCCTTCATGAAAAATAAGAAATTGGTAAGAGGATTTATTGAATTCGTAAATATAGAAAATAAGGTATATAAGGGCTATGCAATAGGAAAGAAAAAAAGAAATACATTTCCCCATCTATCATTTTAGAGAACATGAGCCTTTCACTTGAGTACATGAAAATATATTTGGCCCCATGGAAACTTTGTCTCTTGGTAAGAGAAAGTATTTTCTTCTCTTTGTAGATAATTTTCAAGTATGTCTTGGGTATATTTATTAAGTTATAAGTCTCAAGATTTTAGTTTCTTTAAGAAATTTAAATCACTTGTTGAAAATGAATCATGATACTATTTGAAAGTTTTGAGAATTAACCAAGGTGGAAGGATTTAGGATATTATTTGAAAGTTTTGAGAACTAATTAAGATAAAGAATTAATCTCCAAAAAATTGAAATAATTTTTTAGTTCACATGGCATCAAGGAGTTAAATACAACTTACAATCCTGAACAAAATGGAGTGACAGATAGGAAAAATATAACAATTGTAAAGATGGTTGGATTTATGTTGAAAGAAATGTGTTTTCCAAACATGTAATGGGTATATGTAGTCCATTTTTCCATACATATCCTTAACATAAGTCCTAGAAATATAGTAAAAATATTTACTCCTTTTGAAGCTTGGTTTTGTAAAAAACCAAGTGTTTTTCATCTGGATTTTTTTTATGTACATGTTTTGTTCATATTCCTACACAACAAAGGAAGAAATTAGATAGAACATTTGTGAGATGTAATTTCATTTTATATTAGAAACAAGTAAGGATTACATATGTTATGATCCACTTACTACTAAGGTTTATGTTAGTAAAGATGTGATCTTTGATGAAGGAGGAGTTTATTACAAAAATGAAGATGAAAATATAATGATTACTCCACATATGGAAAATTCAATCTTTGATAATAATGATTAATCAATGCATCCCTCTATAGTAAGAAACAAAATTTCACCTTCATGAACTTCTCCATCAAAGTCATCCTCATATACTCCATTAGGAATATAAGAATTGATCAGTCATCTTCAAGATATCATGGCAACAACATTGAAAAAGTTTTAAGGAGATATATGAGACATATGATAATTATGTTCTTCTCTGTTTTGCACATTGAATTGTTTAACTTCAAATAATATTTCAGAATGAGCCATGGATGGAAGCCATGGAGGATGGGATGTCACAAATTGAAAATAATGGTACATAGGAGTTAGTTGATATCCATCATGGAAAATCAAGTAAAATGGATTCATAGGCTAAAAAAATTCAATATTTATGGAAGTATTTCAAAATATAAGACATGCTTAGTTGCAAAAGGATATGTGCAATAATAAGTCATTGACTATGAGGATACATTTTCTCCTACAGCGAGAATTAAAATGGTAAGAACCTTCATTTCAGTTGCATCTCAGTTAAAGTTGATAGTTTATCAGATGGATGCTGATTTTTCTTTCTCAAATGGATATTTGAAGGAATAAATTTATGTTGAATAGCCAGAAGATTTTATGATGAAAAAGACTCTTTATAGTCTCAAACAAGCCTTTATAGCTTTGTACTTTAGGATAGATAATTGTCTTCATGATCATGGATTTGTTAAATGTTCTTCCGAAAGAATTGTGAACAAAATGTCATTGCATCATATTTCATCATTGTTTCCTTATATGTAAATGACTTACTATTTATGGGTACCTCATTCTCACTTGTAAAGGAGTTTAAAGAAGAAATCAAATCTGAATATGAGATGACATAATTGAGTGGAATGAATTTTATTTTTAGTATGAAAATCAATCAAATAGTTGTAGGCATATCCATTTGTCATTCCAAATATGTTGAAGAATTATTGAACTAGTTTAACATGGTGGGTTGTAAACTTATGAGTACTCCCATAGTTGTTGGGAGTAAATTCATGAAGAAAGATGAAACTCCACTTTATAATGCTACTCTTTATATATCTATGATGGAAAATCTTATGTATTTGAAAACCACAAGAACAGACATCATGTTTGTTGTAAGTATAGTTGTTAGGGTGATGCATGAACCTCATGAATCTCATTGGTGACAAACCAAAATAATTCTCACATATGTAATCCAAAAAAAAAAATACTCAGAGTTTTTAAAATCCCAAAAAAAAGAATTGTTGACGAACCAAAAGAATTCTCAGAGTTTTTAAAATCCCCCCCCCCCACCCCCAGAAAAAAATACATGACATTCTACTCGTTGCCTTACACCCCCTCCATGAAATCAAAGACACAAAGTGAAAATAAGGAAGTAAGTTCCAGTGTGGCATTTGGAATCAAAATTCGTGGAAACACTTGGTGGTCTCCTAGCCATTTTCAAATTCCCTCTTAGTGTAACGAAAATATCTTTATCAATGCCAAAGGTGAACCATCCTACATGGATTTGTATGAAATTTGAAGTCTCAGTGAATTATCGAACTCATGAACCTCAAATATTCAACCCAAAACTCTCGCAACTAAGGCTAATCTAGTTAGAGAGCCACTGCATAAAGGATAGAGTCATAGTCATCTCATGAGATAGATTTGCCACAAGTTAATAAATCCAAGAAAACTCATGTTGTTGCATGGTTTGATTTATTCTTTCAAAATGAATACTCTACATGAGTGATAAATTTAGGAAAAAATTCAAGCCATCCCATTATTAGAAGTATGACTTTTGTGGAAGTTATTATTGAAGACTAAAAGGAAAAGGAAATCGTCATTGTTATTTAAACTCAAAGAGGGAGTTGTCACCATTCACTTTCAAAGAGGGTCATTCTCACTATATATGAGTAGAGGGAAGAAACTAAGCAGTTCGCAAAAGGTATTTTTTTTAAATCTACATCTATGAATTTTTTTTTTATGGCTGCCTCAAGCAATTTAGGGGCAACCCAAGGACCTTATTTTCGCTAAGAAATACAATTTTTGGTCCTTGTGTATGAAATAATTCCTCCAAGATCAAGAATGTTGGGAACCTATACATAATTTTTTCAGAGAGCCACCAGTAGTAGACCTGGTTTCCATGACAAATCCACAGAAAAATGTAGTTGTAGAACAAGGAAAGAAAGAAAATAAATCCAAATACTAGATTCAAAATTTAGTAGATGAATCAATTTTTTCGAATATAACAGGTGCATCCATAGAAAAGAAAGCTTGGTACATTCTAAAATCAACCTATCAGGCCAATGATAAAGTGAAGACAATCAAGCTTCATATTTTAAGAACTTAATTTGAAACTCTGAAGATGACTGAGACAAAGAATGTTGACCAGTATATGACTATAGTGATGAGCATTGTAAACCAGATAAGAATGATTGGTTAATAGATTGAAAATTATAGGATTGTTGAAAAAGTCCTCAGAAGATTTCCAAAGAAATTTGAAATGGTTGTAACAACCATTCTTGAATCCAAATATATAACTAGATTCTTAGTAGAATAAATGATGAGATCACACTTGTCACATGAAACTAGACTCAACTTAGAAGAAGGGTATATGGAACATGATTTCAAGACTCAATATTCTTTCAAAATAGGAATAGGTAGAGGAAACATAGGGAGAAATCAAAGAGGAAGAGGAAGAGGAAATCAAAATGTAGAAGAGAGACACATAAAACAAGGACAATAGTTTAAATACTTACAAAATCAAAAAGGAGGAGGGAGAAAATGGATAGACAAGTCCAAATCTCAATGCTACTATTGCGGAAAGTATGGAAACATTCAGTTGATAAGTGATATCGAATTTAATGCACTACACAGTCAACTTTGGAATAAGAAGTGAAATTTGAAGGCCAATGATATGGAAGAAAAATATATATTTTTTATTTATCTTAATTAAAATAAAAGTATTTTTGACACTTTTCTATGTTAGACATTAGAAATGGAGTGAAAATTTAAAGTCAACACAAGAACTAATATCCATTCAAAATTGTGTCAAATGATATAGGCCCTCTCCCTCTAGCAAGGACTAAAAATATCTCAATTGGTTATTAAAACTTGATAGAAGAGATAAGAAGAGGTATCTTGTATAAATTATATGATTTGTAAGACAAAGAAGTCTTCGAATTATAAATGCTTCTAACTCTTTCTTTAAAAATGATTTTGATTGTTTATATAGAACAAAAGGAACGTCGAGGGAAATCTATGAGTTTTTTTTCTTTGTCGATAAATATGCTTACCTGAAATGATATACCAAGTTAAAATTTGAATTTCAATTCAAATATGATACAATACTCAAGAAAATTCAATTAAAAAATAATAAACCACTATACTTCATCAAAATTCACCACTATTGAGAATAACCAAAGGCGCCTATGCAACCTAACATATTTTTCTTCCATTTAGGGGAATCTAATAAAATCAATATCCAAAATCTAGAAGATTCCTCAGATATCTTCTCTATAATAGTAATTCATCATTTGTTGTCGAACATAGAACTATTAAAATAATATGAATTAGTATATAACTTTGACCATAGAACTATTAAGATAATCTAGATTAGTATATAACTATAAATGTGTTGAAACTACATAGAATATATCTCGCTAGGAATTGACATACACAGCTGCATAGAAAATATGAGAAAAGAGAAGCATGAGAGAAAGAATGGAAGAATTCTCATTAACCAAATGAATGAATGATAATTTACACATTATATACTCTATATAACTCAACTAATGTGCACTGGAGGAGAATCCAATGCGCCATAATGGTGGTCTAGATTGATCTGGACACACACCAATAGTTACAAGGGTAAACTGCCACCTAGTCTAGTCTCTCGGGCAGTTACGGGAGTGAATTGCCACCTAGTCTATGTTAACTATTCTACCAATCTTCAGTTAACTAGCTGAAACACAGTGAAGTGAGGAGGAGATAAGGGAACATGACTAATGTGCTAGTCTAGTGATGATATCAAGGAAAATGTGCATTAACTGGTGATGATCCCAATGTTGCATGGTGATAATCCCAATGTAGCATCTAGACTCCACTCAACTGATCAAACTGAAGTGAAAACTGAAGAGAATATTCTCCTAGAGGAATATTCTCCCTAAAACTTAGGAGACTCGATAATGACTAATAAACATAGGGAAAACCTTAGGAAAAATAAATCCTAGGTGTGGGTGAAGTACTTCAACACCCCTCCTCAACATCACTATGGTGAAAATAAATAATGGGTCCTGGTAGCAAGGCCATGTTAGGTACCCATATACAAAAGATACACTGAAATAAAATGAGGAAAGAGGGAAAACCTCATGGGAAACCCCCCCCCCTCAAAGTACAATGTATGTAAAAAAAAGAACTAACAGTTGCTAGGCAACTGTGTCCTTCACTCCAAGACAATTGTGCAGAGAATGGAACTTCTACTCAGTGAAGGTCTTGGTGAATATGTCTGCAATATGTTCTACTGAAGGACTGAACTATAGGTCGATGATCCCCTCATGTACTAATTATTATATTTAGTGCATGTGGATATCGATGTGCTTCTCCCACTACATTTGAACTGGATCTCTGTAGAACTTCAGAGTGCTCTGGTTGTCACACCAGATCATGATCGACCAATGAAATTGAATTCCCAACTCAGTGAGAAAATGTTGTAGCCACATAGCCTTAATGGTTATGTTAACTAAACCTCTGTACTCTTCCTCGAATGAAGATAGAGAAATAACAACCTACCTCTTTCTCAACCAACAAATGGGCCCTTAACCAAGACTGAGTGAGTAACAATATGTGGACTTGTGATCAATGTTATCGCCATTCCAATCTGAATCAGTGAACCCAATGAGGTCCTATGTATATAATGTTGCATAGTGAATCCCAAAGGTGATGGTTCCCTATATGTATTGAAGGATATGATTTGAAACCTTCCAACGTATCTCATGTGGGTCCTACATGAACCTGGAGACTACTCCAACTACACATGAGAGGTCTAGTCTAGAGTGTGTGAGATACAACAAGATCCCCACTAGCTATCTGTACAGTGTGTTGTCAACTAGTGGAATGTCCCTACCATCCTCAAGTCTGACTCCTGATAGGAAAGGAGTCGGGGAAGACTTCCAGTCTGTCATGTGAAATATATCAAGAATATCTCATGCATACTTAGACTGAGATAGTTTGATGCCTAATGCATCCTGACTAATCTCGAGTCTAAGGAATAAATGTAGCAGACCCATGTCCTTCATCAAGAACATGTCATACATAATCCTCTTGACTATAGAAATTGATAGAGTCGAGCAACTACTGATCAACAAATCATCAACATACAAAACTAAGAGTACAAGTGAATCAACCATCCTCAACATGTAAATATTTAGGTCTGACTTACAATGTACAAATTTCTGTGACAATAGGTAGGAGTCCATCTTGGCATACCATGCCCTCGAGGACTCCTTGAATCCATAAGGAGACTTATTCAATCGACAAACCAAATATGAATCATGCATAAATCTCTAGGGCTTCTCCATATAGATCTTCTCAGAGATATTTTCATGAAGAAATGCATTCTTCATGTCCATATTATGGACTTTCCATCCCTTGGTTTCCACAATGGAAAGTTCCAGATGTATAAAATCCATATTCACTACTGGAGTGAAGGTCTCATCATAGTCAATGCCATGCACCTTCTGAAATCCTTTGGCAACTAGCCTGGATTTGTATTTGCTAACATGTCCATCCACTGCACTCTTATTCCTGTAGACCCATCTGCACCTAACAAGTTTCCTTCCTGAAGGAAGGGGAACCACATCCCAAGTCTGGTTCTTGAGGAGGGAGTTGTACTCCTCCTGCATGGAAAATTCCCAAAAAGGATTTTCAGCAGCCTCGCCATAACACTGTGGATATGAAGATTGAACCAAGAAAATATTCATGGGTGGCATCAGTTCAGTGGACGTGAGTGCAAGAGGAGGCTCCTCAAAATCAGATCGAGTCCTCCTAATATTAGCTGGATCCCCAACAAGACCTCATGCATCCTAAAGAGTAGTCTTGGCCCACTTGGGCCTCTTCTCTAGTTCTGCATCTGCATCTGCATGCACTGACTGTGCACCTAATTGTATTGAATATGTATCTGGATCATTTGAATCCTATTTATTAGTACTCTCATCTGAATAAGAGTCGGCATGTGTATGATCATCATCTCTGACAGGTTGAATAACAAAGGTGTCTGCATGTGGTTTTTGAGGTACATGCGAGACACTTTCCTCAAATTGGAAACTATGCTCAATGATGAGATGATCTGAGGAAATATCAATGAGTATGTATCCCTTCACATAATCGAGGTATCTAACAAAGATACACTATGTTCTTGGTCGATCAAGTTCCTTCCTCTTCTCATAGGTAATCCTGGGCCATGCATGTGAATCGAAAATATGAAAGTGGGTCACTTCATGTTTGAGGTCGGTCCAAGCCTCATAGGGGGTCTTATCCTTGACAGATCTATGGGGAGATATTTTTTCGATGTAGGTTGCACAATTAAGTGCTTTATCCCATAATCTATGTGGAAGTGACTTTGCATGTAGCATGCAAGATGCCATCTCTTTTAGAGATCTATTTTTCTTCTCAACAACTTCATTTTGTTGTGGAATTTAGGGAATCATGTGCTGCAACAGAATCCCTCCCTCATGACAAATATTATGTATCTCATGGTTGACATACTCTCCCTCATTATCTGTTCAAAGGAATTTTATTTTCTTTCCTAACTGTGTCCCAAGAAGGGCTTTGAAATTGTTAAGAACCCGAATAGATCTACAAATATAATCACCACAAATACACAATATATCCACAAAGCAGGATAGAAGAAACCACACTTTATTATATCAAAACCCTTGAGGTAGGGAAACACCATACAATGGATCCTATTATGGAAGGTATCCTCTCTTGTTCACTTGCTTCTTCGAGGGGGCATCCTCCTATTGAGCTACAACTCACAATACAATAATTCTCTTCATGTCCCATTACATTGTTTGAACCCCATTATATAGTGATACCATCACCTAAGAACATTTTAGAGGAGGAATCTTCTAGAAGTAGAACCTTCTAAGAAGTCCTCTTACATTTATTATATCTAATTACCCATTTATTATATCTAACTACCAAAGTGGGCCTTATTTAATAATATAGTGGATCTAGTCCACCTTACA
>JASDQU010738875.1:240554-262452 GCA_032191745.1 Picea mariana
CCCCCTTATGAAATCTTTGTCCTTGATGCTTGATGTACAACCATATACCAGGGTCCCATGGATAAGTGCTCATGTGAACTCCACACAGAAGATATTGGAACCCAATAACCAACTAAAAATGATGCTCTCAATACTGAAACCTATCATGTGGATTCAAATAAGAATATCCAGCCACATAGTGGGAAAGGGTCAACGCTAAATCTGGAAGGAACAATATCATTGTAGAATATGTAGGCTGGACGCTAGTAATCATAACTAGCTCTTGATGTGGGACATTGATGTTCTTTACAGAAGGTGGATTAGATTCATCAAATAAAATATGAAAGTTATTGTCATCCCAGAAATGACAACTATCCATATAGCAATCATCACAATCAGCCTCAAAATCATACCAAGCATATATTTCTTGATTATATTCATCCCTAATGTCTTCCATAATAAATCTCTCCTGCATGCTATCCAACGAATCTTGAATACTACAAAAACTATCATTGAGGTAGTTTATGATGCCATGCAGTCTAGCATCTACCTCTTTAGCTACCTTACAAAAATCTTAGAGGTGTTGAAATACCTGTGATTTTTCCCTGAGAAAGAAAATCCATGTGAAGCGTGAGAAATCGTCAACAAAAATGAGCATGTACCTCTCTTTACTGATTGATGGATGCAGACAAGGGCCCATGAGGTCACTATGGACTAGATCTAAAGGAAAGGAATCCTTTTGAGTCTTTCCTTTATCGAATTTCTCTTAAGGGTGTTTTCCAGGAACACATCCCTCACAAATTCCTTTGGAGAAGTGGATGTAGGGTAGAACATCAAACATTCCCTACTTTCTAAGTTGTTTCATATATATGAAATTTAAATTCCTGAACATTTCATGCCATATCCTACTTCTTTCATCAGCATGGGTAAGTCGTAATGCATAATGTAGTTCAATAAATTCAGAAAAATGTGTAAAGTCTAGATTGATGATTTACCTCACTGGTAACAAACCTAGAATTGGTTTGCATGTCATAGATATCAATTGCATCATGTGTGAATATGAATCTCTTTCCGATGCTGAATTTTTTCATCTAATACATGGAGAGAAGATTGACGAAAAGTTTGGGAACATGTAGCACATTCTCAAAGATTTCATTTGTGAGTTCAATCCTTCCTTTGCCGGTGACCTCGATTGAAGAGTTGTCCCCCATCAGAATAGGAGAAGATTTGCATGCATCTAATGAAGAATATACTTCTTTTATAGAAGCCATGTGGTTTGATGCTCCTGAATCTATGATCCAATAATCGAGACAAGATTTGAGGGAAATGAAAGCATGGCTAGAATTTTCTTTCTTGGGATTTTGATCTCTTGGCTTCTTCTTCTTGTCACCCTTGGGGATGCGAACTCCAAGGTTGTTTTGCTGAAGTATTTGGGTCATTATATATATCTATTTCTGCATACATGTGAATTCTGGATGGAATCCTTTATGGTAGTAACTACATTTCTCCCCTTTTCTTCCCTTTCCCCCTTTGGATATAGAGGCATTGTGGAAGGGTTTTGAGTACCCTTCATTCTTTGGATTTGCATGTTATTTAATTTTGTCTTTGTATTTAGATTTCTGATATTGATGAATGCTACCATATTGCACAGTAAGTGCATGTGCCTTTGGGCCTTTGATTTTTCTCATGTTGATGAGCTTACTCTGCTCTTGTGTCAGAGACTCGACAAAGTCCTCAAGAGAGGGAATTTTCCAAGTAGATCGATATATGAATATAACTTAATGAAATATGGATAAAAACACTGAGTATTATGGGCCAAATTTTGAGAGAATGGTGAGAACCATTTGTTTCTCCTCCTTAGATTTATCAACCCCACAAGCTTTGAGTTGAGACAATAAATCCTTATATTTGGTAAAGAAATCTTGGATATTGTCAAAGGTTTTTGGATCCAAAGTGAGAAATTCCACCTCGAGCAAGTGTCCCCTCATCTCATCCTATTTTATGAAAATCTCTTTCATGGTGTTCTAGGCTTCATTGGGGGTTTTACATGATGATATGTGAAAGACGAGTTTAGGATAAATGAGATTGCAAATTGTTCCAAACGCTTCATCCATTCGATTTAGATACTTGTATTTTTATATGGCTTATGTTGGTTTTGTCTTTATCTTCATAGTTAACCTGTACAATCCTCTGCCTTGAATGTGCATTATCATCTTCTCCTTCCATTCAAAGAAATTGTATGGTGTAAGAATGAATTCTTTTGGAAATTCCATTTTTTCATTGTCTTCAATCTTCAGTACGTGCAAAAATAATTTGGTGTGTCTTTTCCCTAGAAGTCCATTGGCTCTGATACCATGTAAATGTGTTGAACCTACACATAATATATCTATTTGGGAATTGACATACACCGTTCCAAAAAAATATGAGAAAAGAGAAGTACGAGAGAAAGAATGGAAGAATTCTCATTAACCAAATGAATGAATGATAATGTACATATGATATACTATGTATAACTCAACTAATTCACACTAGAGGAGAAACCAATGCACCATAGTGGTGGTATAGAGTGATTTGGACACACACCAGTAGTTATGAGAGTAAAATTCCACCTAGTCTAGTTTCTCGGGCAGTTATGGGAGTGAACTTCCACCTAGTCTGAGTTAACTAGCCTATCAATCTTCAATTAACTGAATGAAATAGAGTGAAGTGAAGAGGATATCAATGAATCATGAGTAATATGCTATTATGGTGATGATTGCAAGGACAATGTGTATTAGTTGGTGATGATCCCAATGTTGCATGGTGATAATCTCAATGTAGCATCTAGACTCTACTCAACTAATCAAACTGAAGTGAAAACTAAAGAGAATGTTTTTCTAGAGGAATATTATCCATAAACTTTAGGAGATTATATAATGACTAATAAACATAGGGAAAACCTTAGGAAAAATAAATCTTAGGTGTGTGTGGAGTACTCCAACAATAACTTTGAAGACTTTTTTTATTAACTCTCAATTGCATTAATAAATGAATTCATTCAGCCTATTCGCTTCCCTTATATCTACCACAATACTACTTCTACCTCATTTGGTTTCTAAAATGGATCATGGTGTTTATGGATCTATAGTGGTCCTTCTATGATAGAGAACTATGTATTTAACTTGGGGAAACACTGAAGATATACATATTTGGCCAGGGGCTTCGTCAATCATGTAGATTACTATGGTTATACATGGCATGGTCTTTAGTGAGTCATCATTGACTGATTGTAAGTTATAAAGACATAAGAGGAAGATCCAGGTAGGATAGCTATTATCAAATATTTTTCTTAGGAAAAGAACTTGTCTTGAATGCTTCACCGGTTTGCAATAAGCCATATCCTCTTCCATCATCCACAAACAAATGGAGTGGATTACGAAAGAATAGATATGAGATCCCACTTCTATGTATAAAGGGAAATGAGGGACACATCTGACAGGCCACGATGCGACGCTCCTAACCCCAGTAGACCCAGAGAATTGAACCCATGACCTCATGACAAAGGACCAACGGCTTGGCAGTGGGGATCCAACCAACTAAGCTACCCGACAAGGCTCTCGCTCAATTACTTTACTTCCATCGATCCCCTCCATCCCATTAAGTACCCTTATAACCTTAGGGACTTTAGCTTGCTTAATTCAACTTGAAACCTAAACTGTCTTTGGACACCCCACATAAATGAATGCCAAAAGCACTTTATCCATTTGCTTACCCACAAATATTCCCTTGAATGCTTGTAATTTTCTTACATCAATCCTTCAATCCTAAGACACTTTATTTTCTTAGGTATACCATATTCAAGAAAACTATGCAAGGGGCTGCATACTTCTTGAGAATATGATCTCAGGGTCAACTGTTGACTTTTCTCCATACCCATTAAATGGATGAAATCTTCAATCGATTTAAGTTCAGATGAGATGAAGTAAACTCGATGCATATACTACAGATTTTAGCAACGCAGACTGCTGTGGTCGTGAAGGAAAGGACAGGGAGAGGTACGATCTTTGAACCCATAAGAGACCATCGAGAGGGTGAGGGTTCAACGAGAACTGTCTTGGTTAGCGAAAAAGATGCCCAAACGACTTCATAAAAGTTGGTCTTTGGCTTTGCCCGAATCGAATTTGACCAATAATTCAGATGAATCGAACATATCGATGAATTTTTGAATTCATGGCTTGAACGAATCTAATTCGACCAATAATTCAGATGAATCGAACATATAGGCGAATTTTTTAATTTATTTTACCGATTCAGCTGAATTTCATAACTATTTCTCAAATTAAATTTTCATTTTAGATGAACTTTTTTTCCAAATGAAAAATTGCTCAATTATATTATGCAATATAATTAGTTCTCTGAGACAAAATACATTCAATGCTCTGTGTGACAGATCAACAAGCTAGTAGGGTCATTCTCCTTTGGTTGGATGATTCCAATACAATGGAGAGTGAGAGTACCCTATACAAAATGACAAAATTTATTCGGAGACAGATGTAGAGGAATTCAAAGAAAATCAAACCAGTGAATGAGACAAACCTATGAGATAATCGACGAGAATAGAGATGGTTGTTTTCAAGAGTCTTAGAAAATTCTGATGATGTGAGAGAGACCCTCACGACCATCCATCCAATGAGTGTAGGAAAGAAGACCAGATTGCTTTAGGAGGGCTGATTTGGAGAGGATGTTTGCTTGTCTGTTGAACTCCTGAGAGGTGTGAGTGAAGAAAAGGTTCTTAAAATGGCACTGTAGAAATTTAATTCGATCCATCCAGGCGAAGAGGTGAATCGAATGTAGATTGCCACTCCAATTCAACCAATCAATTATGACTTTCGAGTCACCGATCAGATGGAAGTTTTCTAGATTGAGTCTCCTAGCCAAATGAATTGAGGCCCAGGCACCCAACAATTCTGCTCTAGTGTTGGTGCCCGGGCCATAGCTGAATGTCCATTTGTAGATGGAATTTTCAGTCAATCTGATCAGTCCCCCTGCACCACACAGAGCACCATTGTGTTGGGTTGCACCATCGAACCAACCTTTGATGAAGTTGTTAGCAATGTGTGGATTAATAAAAAAAAAAAAAATTCTCTTTGGTTGGATGAATATCTCTCCATAGTTGATGCATGCCAAGTGCTCTGTAAGCAACAGAGTTGCTGGAGGGTGTGATGTTCTCAAAAATCAGTGAGTTTCGAGCCATCCAAATATGCCAAATAACCATCGGAGGAAGAAGCTTGCATGCACGCTCTCTTGAAATCCAATTGATGAAGCAATCCGCAATGGAGATCCCTTTCCAGGTCATTGTAGACTATCGGTCAAGACTGATGTAGTTCCAGACCTTTCTCGCAAAATCGTAGTGAATAAAAAGATGAGACATTGTTTCTTCGTCTTTGTAACAGAGCTGGCAGATATTCGGGCTGCTCCAGCCTTTCCTAAGCAAATTATCCCATGTGGTAATTTTATTTTTATCAACAAGACAAGTAAATAATTTCAGTTTTAATGGAATTTTTCATTTCCAAATGCCCATACGCCAGCTTGTGATGTTGGGGGAATTAGTAGATTTTATAATTGTTGAATAAAAATTTGAAACAGAGATGCGGCCTGTGCCATCTCTGTCGGTCCAAATTAGTCGATCCTTTCTATTGAGTAGGAAGAATCCAACATTGATAAGAGACCCGCATAAATGTTTCCATTCTGTCAAAATATCGCCAGTAAGATCAAGAGTGTTTCCAAAAATCCATCCGGCAAATGATGTACCCAGTTGTATGTGGTTTGATGCGTGGTATAGATAGTATATGCCCTTGTTGTGAAGGTGTTCTAGAAGGAGTGGGGAGAGAAAGGATGCCAAGTCGAGTCCCAGGATGCGGTCAGAACCAAGGCTAATGGAGCGGTCAGAACCCGGGTGCCATCTAATCCAGTCTCTAATCAAGTGCGTTGATTTATTCAATGTCCTCCATGTCTACGAGGCTATTTTAGGAATAATAGGAGTCGAGAAAAGCCAGTTCTCAAAAGTGGTGGAAGGCCAGTATTTATCTTTAATCACCATACTCCAAATGCCTATTGAAGTAAAAGATTTCCATAGAGTAGAGCCATCCAATGCCTAATTTAATTTGAATGGGTTTCGGAAGCCCCAGCCTCCTTTATGTTTTGGATTTGTTATGGTTTCCCAATTAAAAAGATGTTGTAAGCGTTTTTCCTGGCAACCCGATCAGAGAAAGTTGAAGCTCAGTTTCCTGAGTTTTTCCAGGGCTGTCACGGAAATGGCAGCCAATACCATCCAATACACTGGCTATCCTTCAAAGTGGCCTTAATAAGAGTATATCTACCATCAATCGATAGCCACCTGTTGCTCCCGTTGTTCATTTTTTTCTTTACCTTAGTTAGCAACCATTCCCAATCTGAAAATTTTTGCTGCGTTGCTTTTATGAAATAGCCAAGATAATGTAGACTAAGGGATAAATGCTCGAACTTATGTCGGAAGAGGGATTTAAGTGAGTCTAAGACTTTTTCAGAGATATTAGCATGGTTAAAGGTAGTCTTATTCCAATTTACAAGCAGGCCAGAAGCTATGCAAAACAGGTTCAAGAGGTCATTGATTACAAGCCATTCTTGTAAGTTATCCTTTGTCATAATATGTACATCATCGACAAAGGGAAGATGAATGATCTTGACCAATCTAGAAACTTTGATCCCAGTGATTTTACCTTCTTCCTGTCTCTTTTTCAGTAGATGGCTTAATCCCTCCATAGTCAAGATGAAGAGAAGTGAGGACAGCAGACAACCCTGGCGCAAGCATCTTTGAATACGTAAAAATGAAGATGGTTCACCATTAATCAACACAACAATAGAAGCACTAGTGACACAACTCATGATCTAGGCTATAATGGAATGGAAAAAGCCCAGTTGGGTTAAGGTAAGTCGAAGAAAGTCCCATTCAATGTTGTCAAATGCTTTCCTTAGATCAAGTTTAAGGATGAGGGCACTAGAGTTTTTGTGATGGATGCTATGGAGACATTCTTGGGCAGTGCCTATGGAATCTAGAATTTGTCGGCCCTTTAGGAACCCTAACTATTCTCTAGACAAGAGGCGAGAGATGATATGTTTGACTCGGTTAGCAATGATCTTAGTGATGAGTTTGTAGAAAAGATTACAGAGTTTTATTGGCATATAGTCTCCAAATGAATTTGGATGGTTTTCTTTCAGAATAAGAGTTAGGAAGGTGGAGTTTAGATCCCAAGGATCTTACCTTGTTGTCGAGAGTCTTCTACAAGATCTAGTAAGTCTGGCCTGACCAGATCGAAGAAATGTAGATAAAATTCAACTGTCTAGCCATCGGGGCCTGGACTCTTGTCCTTGAAGAAGTATTTGAGGGATGTAAGAACTTCTTGAATGTTGAAAGGTCTGGGCAAGTGATATTTCCCCTCTGTTGTTACAAATTTTGGGTAAAGTTTTTCCACATCAACTTGGGAAAAAACTAGGACCTTTGTTCTGGCTTTGTAAAAATTTGTGAAATAATCAGTGGTTGCTGCTTTGATGTCTTGTTAAGAGATTTGAATGTTACCAGAATCATTTGTAATGTCTCAAATATGTTTTTTATTCCTGGAGGAGGAGGCAAAGGAGTGGAAATATTTTGTATTTAGATCTCCAGACTTTACCCAAATAGCTCTGCTTCAATGTCTCCAAAGCGACTCTTCTGTTAGGAGGATCTTATTTCTTTCTGATTCTAGTTTCTGATAAAGTTGTAGATGAAACCCATTTTGATCAAGCATTGATGCTCAAATAACATGTCTTCCATCTTGAGTAGTCTTTGAACTGTGGCAGCTTTGTGTTTCACGGTCCATCCTTTAATGTGTGATTTTAGCACTTTTAATTTCTGAAGGAATCAGGATTGTATGTTCGGTTCTTGTTGTAGTGTAGGATCCAACCACACTGTTGTGACAATTTCTGAAAAGGATGATTCGGAGAGCCAAGACAAATTCATCTTAAATGGGTAGGAGATCCTCTTGGGGTGAGGTCCAAACTGCATAAGAATCAGAATGTGGTACGAAAGGTATGAAATATCCACCCGGGTTCTAAATCAGACCGATGAATTAGCCAATTTGTCTAAAATATAAAATTTGTCAAGGCGTTTTGAAATATAATCCTGGCCCTATCTACCATTGCACCAAGTGGGAGTCAGAATAGCCGGTGAGATGTCGACTAGCCCATGTGAGTGAAATAGTGTGGCGAAGAATTCAAAAAGTGGATCTTGTAATGTAGATAAACCCCAGATTTCACCATATTTTAGAGTGAAGTTCAATTCGCCAGCCAGTACTAGATTGTGGAGATCAAGAAGACCTTGTGATTCCACCTATTTCCAGAAGGTTCTCCTATTTTTCCAAGGCCCATAAACAATGAGGAGATTGATAGATTAAGAGTTCCACTTACAAGTGTCAGTAAGTAGGAGACCTACATAGCCTATAAAAGGTTGTAATTCAAACAATGAAGGATCACAAGCAGCTACAAGACCACCCATGGATCCAAGAGAGTTAACAGAACAAGTATGCCAATCTGGGCGATATTTGGAAAGAAGGGTTCTATCTTTATGTACAACAACTAGAGTTTCCTGAAGTATTATAATATAAGACGAAGTTTGAGCAAGTATGCTTCTGAAGGCAGAGGATTTAAGGGGCCCTCCCACCCCTCTAATGTTGAGGGAGAGCAAGATAATTATTTATTTCTTGCTAGGGATTTCATGCCTCTAAGCGCCCCATTATCTGAAGAGTTGGTGGAAGTGACGGAGGTAGATGGTATGGATGACTTCTCCTTGCGACGAGTACTTATGGTTTTAATAGGAGAGTGTTCGTATCCGATCCCATGGGACCAAGTCTGTGAATATTCATGTTCAAGTCCAGAGTTGTTCAATTGTGCTAGGGACTCTTTCTTAGAAGAAGGAAAGATGGTAGAGTTTCCTACGTATGTAGGGATAGGGGATGGAGTGGTGATTTATTTGTAGGAGGGAAAAAGAGAATCCAAGACCTCATTCAAGGAGGTGCTTGCCTTTTGAGTAATACTTAAGTCTGGTAAGTGGGAGGTCGAGGGTATGGCTAAAGTATCTGCATCATGGTTTGTGGAAATCAGTTGGATGGTTGCTGGGGGAGTCGAGTTCACAATCCTCACTGGGGGAAATAAAGAGTGTATAGAAGGTATGGCGAGGAAAGGGATAGGAGAAAAATATGTTGATATGGAGGGAAGATTCGAAGGGTGAGTTGAAGACGAGGACAAAGTATTATGAGGCACAGATGGTTATACAGAGTGACCAAGTGAGGGTTTTGGAATATCAATAAAATATGTGTTGTGTTGTAAAAAGGGTATGGGTTCAAGGGTATTTAGCCTAGAAGAGGAACCCAGGGGAGGATGGCTGGTAATGGATGGAGAGGGGGGAAGGGGAGGTCTATGGAGTGTGGGGGAAGTGGGTTTGGAGAGTGGTATGGATGGATAGATGGGCCGAGTGTTGAAAGGTAGGGTTGAGATGGTGTTGAGGAGGGGCCCGAAGTGGAGGGAGGAGGTGACTCTAGAGTGGATGGAGAGGTTCTCAGTGGAGGAGTGTAGTTAAGCATCAATAGGACATATGAGTTTATCTTCTCTACTTCCCAATTAGTGAAAGAGTTGTAAAGAGATGGACAAATGCGTTTGAGTTTACCTGATATGATTTCTGAGCTGGCTGAGCCATCATCTGAAGGAAGATCCATGTAAGGAATATGTGTAGATGGAGGTAGAGAGTCCATCCTAGAAGAGATTTCAAGCATAGTTTCCTCAGATTCTTCTTCAACAAATTGACCTGGACAAGTGTTCTTCAGGTGTCCTTTTTTTTCTGCAGATGGTGCATCAGAAAGGGATGCCTAAGTAATCCAATATCTATCTGTAGATCTTACCATGCCAATCAATATCTAGGCATTTCAGCAGCCCATCATGTATTTCAATATCCACCATTACACTAGAAACTTTTTTCACTTAGGTAGTAAGGGAGAGCTGATCCACACAGATGAATCATCCAAGAGTATTGGCTATATCTTCCAATTCTTTTTGGTTCCAAAGATGAAGGGGATGTCCAGGGAGGAGGACCCAAAGATGTCTGAGACAAAAATAGTCCCGTGGTGGGTCAAAGATGATTCTCCAGTGTTTCAACATGAGTCTACCACCATCAATAGTCCAAAACTTCTCTAGGATAGCAGTAGAGTCTTCTGTAGATTTGAAGATGAAAGAGATCTAGCCTTGTGTGAGATAGCTGATATCCGGAGAGTAGGACAAGAGTGGTTTCCAGTTGCATCTAAATCACTCTGAGAAGTCTGTTTGATAGAGGTTTCTGTAGGAATATCTGACTATTAGGTTTGTGAGGTTGTGTGTGACCGATTCATAGAGGCCAATGTCATGACCTAAGACCATTTTCCATTTGGTATTTTTTGTATTCCAGGTTTTGTGAGAAGTAGGAATTCTTTCGGTCTGAGTAGTTCCAGAGTGAGAATGAAGCTGGTGTGGGTCACCAAATATATTCTGGTAGGACTGGTAGTTGGTCCCATGGCTGGTGTGATGCATGAGAAGTTCAGTTGAGGGATGTCATTGAGAGTAATTATGTGTGGAGGATAGTATGGAGTTCTGGTTTTTTAACGATGAGGGGGGATATTTGTTATGAATTGAAGGGCCTAGTGGATGGTTGAGTGAAACAATTGGTGGATAGTGTGAAGTCATCAAAGGGTTGGTAGGTGGGGTCGGAGTGGGTGTGGAAGATGAGATTGTGTGAGTGAGGCTTTCCAATAAGTTTGTGGAGTCAAAAATACCCTCTCCATTCTAGAGGGCTTCGTCAACTTCACTCATAAGTGGACTGACATCCCTCTCCATTATTTACTGATGCCTTGTCGGGTAGTGTGTAGTTCTGGAGGTTTAATGGGGAACATGGATGAGAGGGAGGTGAAAATGATAAAGAAAATTGGTGTAGTGATTGACGAGACTAGTGTGGGGTCAAAACACTGTAGAGTGCTTAGCAGCAAGGAGATCTAGAATCTGGGGAATTGTTCAGTAAAAAAGAGGAGGTAAGGTTACTGCAAGAAGGGTCAAGAGGGAGGCGAGGGTGCCCAATATGCATCACATCCCTTCGTAAGGTGTTGGCTAAGTCGCAGGATGCATACAATAGGGTGGATGGTGCACCATTTTTGAATGGATCCGAGCTCTGTAACTCCCGCACATCAAAAAATATTGTCCTTGATATAATCAAGTTACATAAACTAATACAAATTTAGTTAAACTGCAATTGGTCTACCGGACTACTATTACAATACATATCTTCACAGGAAGTTCAAATTTGATAACTAGAAAAGTTGGTAAATAGAGAAGCTTCTATTAATGAACAAAAATAATATTCCCAACTTAAATGAACAACAATAATATTCCCAACTTGGTCTAGCATAAGTTATCGCATTATTTTCTCATTCTTGGTAGTGCAAGTGATTGCATTATTTTCGCATTCTTTAATAGTTATGGGCAGATTTGTGGGGAATTCCAACAACATTAAGCAACATGTAAATGCAAACATGAGGGTGATTAGGCTTGTATTAATATGGATATCTTAGTTCAAACCCCAACTTGGTAGTGTAAGTGGTTGTATTATTTTATTTATTTTTAATAGTTATTTATATTGAAATATTTGTGGGAAATTCCAGCATTAAACAACTTGCAAATGCAAACAAAAAGATGATTAGGCTTGTATTAATATGGATACACTAGTTCAAACCTTTGGAGTAAGTGTGGATGAAGTTAGGTGTTTACGATGATTTTTCCATATGCTTGAGGTAAAGATTTACTATATAACCACATTTGAAAATCTCACATAAGAAAACTAATTCCTTTCTCATCATCATATTCTCCATCTAACAAAAGAATGAGAACATTGCAATAAATGATATTAATTTTAATTATTTTTTCTTCAATTCATCTACAAACCTTTTTTTTACAAACACATTGAATTCCAAAATATTTTTTTGCAAACATATTCAACTGCAAATTTTAGTAGAAGGATGTGTGCACAAAGTTGGTGGATGGAAAAATGGCAAGGGGGTCAACAGGAACACGCACCCGCATGTAACCATGTGCATTCTTAGGAATGTGCACGCTTGAACCTGATGTTAGAGGTTCAGAAAAGCCCAAACATCCACTCAATGTGCCACATAGGCATGATGGTAGGAATGCGTGCACGTTTTTAAGAACACTAGGAATGTGCACATGTTCATGTTGTGCCCATTTTTTAAGGGATTGCGAGTGCGTTTTGTGCCCATTTGCACATCGCGCCTCACTTTTTTCTTTGTTTGAGAAAGTAATGAGGAGGAGTAGAGGAGGAGAAAATCCTAGGATATTGTCACAATGTCAAACTCTACCCAGGTATGCGTGATTTCTTGTTATTTCCCTTGTTATCTTTGTCCCCTCTCTTGGCTTTGAAAAAATACAAAACAGTTAGTCATGGGTTATGAATGTAAATTCGAATGTCACTAAACACTTAGTAGAAAGGTTCACTACAAATGTTTGGTTCAATGAGAATTTTGAAGAGAACATAATAAACATTGACAAAACTAATTAATACACATAATTAATACTTGAATGTAAATATTTCAACAATTCACTAATCTTGTATAGGTTTTTTTCAAGTTCATTGTAAATATAACACATACTTTTTCTTTGTTTTACACAAAATTATGTTAATGATTTTGTTGGGATAGAATGAATTTTTTGTTTGCAATACCTTTGTCATAAGTGAACTTATTAATTTTCCTTATTAAATTGTAGTAAATATTATTAAAATAGAGCCCAAAGACAATGAAAACTGCCCACAAGCAAACCAAAGTGAGAAAAACCCCAACCAACCACAATCTTCAAACATAAACATATAGATTGATGAGGGGTTGGATGCTTTGAGATCACTTGTCAATGATTTAATGGGAATCAGAGAACCTAGCTGAGAGTCCTTGGCCACTTCATTGGACATCAATGTGAGGTCCATTGCAAGTGCCCAAGGGAAATTAGCTTCTATTTTTTAATAATGTTTTAGTTTTACCAGATTGGACTAGATAGAAACCAAGGTAGAGACTTGGGTATTTCAAAACAAGATCTAATATCCATTTTTATTGATCCTCGATCTAGAAAACAATCACCTATTACCAAAAAATGTGTTTGTATTGATTGGTGCATCCACCCACAATTTCTTCAAAATCGGATGGATAGGTGGATTATGGTATTTGATGCACCTCCATGCAATAACAAAGAGGTGTCTTTATATGTTTTGAGAAAATTGTGGACATAATTTATTTTGGGTCACCATGTGAACTACTTTGACATTGGTGACTTATAGGGGGTGGTTCGAGGGTCCACACAATACTGAGAGAATTCTAGGAGTGATCCCATGTTAGGTCATCCTCCCCCCATGCGAAGGCCTAACCCCATTGCCCAACATCTTCCTATTGTAGAGGGGTTGCAATAGGTACAAGTAGCTCTATAATCCTTGACTCGGAGCCTAATCAAACATGGTATCTTTGTTGCACTATCTCAACAGGAGGTGCTTGTTGGTGACATTGATAGAGGACTCAGAGCTTCAACCCCTAGAGAAGAGTGTAGTGAGGAGAGGGAACATGGACATAGTATTCATCCATGTGAACCTCACAGATGATCTAGTTGCGGGAAGACTTGTTATGGGCCTACAGAGGCCAATGGACAACAAAGCTTCATGGAGGAGTTTAATATCTTAACCATCTCTATGTTCTTCATCGTTATATATTTACATAGTATTTTGTGTATTTATTTTGATATTTTATTGTATGATGTTTTGCAGTTGCTACACTCATATAAAATAGCCTCTACGCCAATATATGCATTGGTTTCTGTCTCCATCACTGATGCAGTGGTAGAGGAAACCTTTTGATTTGTGGTTTTGCATACACAAGTATGTGTCACATTTGATAAATTCAACATAGTATTTTCTTTATTTTATGGCATCCTCAAATTTGTAATTTTCTTATGTTTATACATGTTGTAGTACTAGGCAGTGTCAAATAATGTCCACCTACGATAGAAAAGTCATCTTTGTTTTCCTTGCCTTGCTTGCGTAGCTTTTCCTTGTGTTTTCATTTCCTTGTGTTCCCTTACCTTGTCTTTCCATGCCTTGCCTTTCCCTGACATTTCTATCCTTTCCTTGCCTTGCATTTCCCTAGATTTCCTTGATTTGTCATGCACTGCCTTGCCTTTCCATGTCTATCCTTGCCTTGCCATACCATGCCTTTCCATGCCATGTATTTCCATACCATGCCTTTCCTTTCCTTCACTTTCCTATTTGATTCTAACTAAACCCAACAAATACTAAGAAATGAATCACTAAGATACACAAAAATTAAAGTTCTAACCTTCTAAGGCCAAAATATAGGTCGTTACATTTACAAATCCCTATAACACCACTATGATCTAAAATAGACTAATCCCTCCTTGCATGTATTTCCATGTAACTTCCCATTTTAACCTATGTTGGTCACTATAATTGCTTATTTAATTAAACAATCAAGTGCTACATAAATTGTCAACCTAGGGAAGTTTGTTATTTCAAAGGTAACCACGCACTATATATGCTCAATCTCAAAAGCAGCCTAGAGTTGTAGTAAAAACATATTAATAACACTTTACCTTGAATGAACTGAAGTTCTAACTTGAATTACAGGAAAGTAATCTACCTGTTGCAGAGTTCAATGCTTAAAGAAATATTTGTCCAAAGAATCTTGGATTGCATTAAGAAGTAACAATCTAGGAAATAAAATCCTTCAAGATACTGCAAAAGGAAAGACCAACTATTCTATAACCAGAGAACAGGACCCTAATTCCCAAGCAGGAATCTTCAGCACCTGTTTTCGATCACCACACTTTCATGAACTCGTTGCTAAAATAATTGTCACACACTGAAGACTAACTATATCTAACAGAGAACAGGACCCTAATTCCCAAGCAGGAATCTTCAACACCTGTTTCCAATCACCACACTTTCATGAACTCATTGCTAAAATAATTGTCACACATTGAAGACTAACTATCTCTAACAGAGAACAGGACCCTAATTCCCAAGCAAGAATCTTCATCACCTGTCTCTGATTACCAAGCTCTCATAAATTCACCAAACATGATTGCTAACTAGGATGATTGGCAATTACCCAAGCATGAATCATATGAAAACAATGTAATAATCAGTAAAGCAGAGTTTCAGCAAGACAAAGTTCAGTAAAGTAGTGTTTCAGCAAAACAGAGTTCAATAAGTAGTGTTTCAGAAAAACAGGATTTAATCAAGGCATAAACAGAAATAACACTAACACACTTTAAAGCTAATGGGTGAATGTTGTGAAGAAGGTGGGCCCTCCCTTCTCACAAGATTCCCTTGAAACGAGAAGAACTAAAAAGAAATGCTCAGAACAGTCTTCTATTCATCTATCAACTACATCATTTTACAATCTGAAGTAAAACATGTTCTTCTCTGTAAATTCTTTCTTAGCTAAAAAGAAGGATCCTCTAATGATGATTTCCTCTTATTTAAATAGGATAATCCCTTCGATACAATGATCAACAAATTACAGGTGTACATCTGATTCCTATTCTTAGTCAGATCGACTTTATAAATTGGAATAGGATATCCTAGTCTCCAGCAATAGAATGCTATTACAAGTGCTGAGTGAGGTGTTTATGTTGCGGCTGGAGTAACAGCTTCTTTATTTGTCTTCTGTTACTGTTTTTGTATGTTGTTCAGCATCGCAAATCGTGGGCTATTTCAGCCACGAGATTTGCGTTCCGACTGTTTCAGCAAATTGGTCTCAGGCAGCAGCAATGGTAATGCTAGCTCAAGGTGCGGCTATTGTGGCTAAGTAACAGTTTTGTGTTGTTGTTTCAGCATCATATACCATGGAGGGTCTAATAGCTTCTTCTGTGTGATTGTAGACCACGGACTGTGTAACAGCCTCTGTGAGAGTTGTTGTAGACCATGGACTGTGTAACAGCTTCTGTGAGTTGTTGTTTCAGCATCGTTGACCATGGTGAGTGTAGCATCTTCTTCTGTGAGAGTTGTTGTAGACCATGGACTGTGTAACAGCTTCTGTGAGTTGTTGTTTTAGCATCGTTGACCACAGACGGCATGCTTTAACTATTTCAGCAACAGGCCTCAATGCTAATCTGCAGTTCGAACTGTTTTAGCACTTATACATTTCTGATCAATGGTTAAGTACGAGAATAATGTAGAATTATATGAAAAATAGATTAAACATATAGTAAAGAGAAGAGACGTTGTATACCTTTGGAAAGACAGGGTAAGGTTATAATGTGAGTTTAAATATGAGTGAAACGAGGGTGTAAAAGTGGCAAAAAGTGTGGGAAAAAAGGTACATTGTATGGTCCTAACATCCCCCCCAACTGAAAATGTTGCATGTCCTCAGGCAACTTCACTCTGGATCAGAATCTGAATATCGACTCTAAGCGTGCAAGTTACTCAAGCACTAGCTGTGGAAGGTGATGTCTGTTGGAGCTCTAAACCCTTGAACGCATTGTAACCTTTGCCAAGTTGTTGTCTAGACCTTCTTGGTCAACTTATACTGGACTTGATATTTCTCTACTGGCATCCAGAGGATAGGAAAATGAAATTGGTACCCTATCCAGCTTTCAGCACATTGCTGAGCACACTTGATGTAGCTAGGTACCCTGAAAATTTCTATCTCAAGATTAGTGGGGCTAAAAGGATTGTGTTCCTGTCTTTTGTCAGTAGACTGTTGCCAGAACAGGTTATTTTCCTGTAGGGCAACAATCTCTGTTGATTTAATGAGATGTTGACACTCCTAAAACACTAATGTCTGTAATCGATGAATGTGTTGAGTCCTTCCTGGTTTCTTTAGAAACTGATAATACTCTGTAACAAAGGAGGCAACATTTTGTGGTTCTGGTCTTATCCAAAGAAGGTGGTTATCCTCATTGTGCTTGGCAGCTAGGAAGTCGGCCTGCCATATAATATGATTGTTAAGGAAGGAGGTGAGTGAGCGTATCTGGATGTCACCGACAAGAGGGTTAATGTTAAGATGTCAGTTTTTAGTGATGGCCTCATTATCGAAATATAACTTGTAGAGGAGGTGCTGGTCCATAGCAGAGGCTTCTGCAAAGGTTTTGACAAAATCTGTTGGATTAATCACTGCATGGGGTCTGCCTTCTTTGATTGATTTGATCTGAAACCATATAAGTCATTCCATGAGGAACAAAGAGTAATTGTAGGATGGTTTCCTTGCAGCCAATAGCTTTTTTGCCAAGTCAAATATCAAGACTAATCTATCTTTTAGCTCCTTATTATGTTTCTTAAGGGCAAAGGATTCCTGACGTGTTTGTTCCAAGGCCTCCCAATTTGAGTAGATATGATTTATCCAGATATGTCTGTGTTACTGCAGGATTTTGGCCTGTGTAACAACAGACTCTTCTTTCCATTTGTTTATTATTGCCTGCTCATCCCATGGTTGAGTTTGTGTTTTAGCGTTACAAGTAGTATGCTGGGGTAGGGTCTGAGTGGCTTGTTCCACGAAGGTGTGGGTGTTGATCTGACTGGGAGGGGAAAATTCATCAATAGGAAATGTTTGTACAGCTTTATTAACCAAAGCAGGGGTTTCAAATTTAACATTTGTTGCAGGCGAGGGTTCAGTCTTAATTGTGGAAGGTCCTGCTGGTTCTTGTGTAACAGCAGGGTGTTCTTCTTTGACTACAAAAGTGGAAGGTCCTGCTGGTTCTTGTGTAACAATAGGGTGTTCTTCTTTGACTGCAAAAGTGGAAGGTGCAAAGGGAGCTCCTGGTATTTGAATTTGAATTAATTTGTAGCCCGCTTGATAATAGACGTACCCACATTGATTGCACATGTATTCTCTACACGGATTCCCTGTTGTAGTTCCCTCTGACATGGTCGCTATGCGAGCTAGGGTGTGCAAATTAAGTTCTTTCTCATAGGCTTCCTTTTCCATGTCTAGCTTTTGCTTGTAGGCTTCCAGTTCAGACCTTAGGAACTCATTTTCTTGTAAAACAGAGGCCATTGTTGGTTCTGGTTGAGAGGTGATTGGTTCTTGTGGAGCAGTCACAGCCACACTAGCTGGTTCTTGTGTTTCAACTTCTTGGTGTAAGGAAAGTAATGTTTCAGCGCCCTGGGATCTGATTCCTGTATCTCAGTATCAATATTAGCAGTTGGTTCTTGTGTTTCAGCTACTGAATGGGTAGCTGGTTCTTATGGTTCAGCTAACAAATGGGTAGCTGGTTCTTGTGTTTCAGCTACTAAATGGGTAGCTGGTTCTTGTAGTTCAACTAACAAATGTGTAGTTGGTTCTTGTGTTTCAGCTATTAAATGGGTAGCTGGTTCTTGTGTTTCAGCTAACAAATGGGTAGCTGGTTCTTGTGTTTCAGCTACTTGATTTGCCATGGATGATGTCGCAACATACTGGGCATCTAGTTCTTGTGTTTCAGTGCCCGTGGGTGGAATAGGCAAAGATTTCAGGATTTGGGAAGTTGTAGGTGGATGGGGTATTAGTCAGATGGGTTGAGGGTTTAGGGTAGTGGCGGTAGTGGCTGCCCTTGTTGAGGCCCTTGTTCATTTTCTTTGTAAAAAGGGTGGAAAGAAAGGAATTTGCTTTCGTTTTCATGGGGGCTTTTCCTCAATGATGGGACAGGGAGAATTTTTTGGTTCAGAATCATCGCTAAGGATATGCACAGTAGGGGTGGATGATTCTGGTAAACAGTGGGGTGGGATTGGTATGGTAGGGGGGTTGATTGGATTGATTGGGTCTGTAGGCGGACTGTTAGGTATTTCTGGAGAATCTGGAGGGTTTTGTAGTTGTTGTTCCTAAATATTTTCAGGAATTTCAGCAGCTTCTTGGGGATCTATGGGTGGGTTGTTCAGTGGAGGATTTTGTTGGGCAAAACCCTTTTGGATAAGAAGTTGAATGAGACGGTGATGGGTGAGTGAAAGGGTGGGATCTTTAGCCTTTTTATAGTAGTGCGACATATTCTTAAGACAACCGAGCTGATAATAAGGAATGTTCACCAATCTAGCATGTCGTAAATGACACAACAGGACAAAATCATGCTGGTAGACTACTTGGTATCAGCCTTCGCAAGTAAGGTAGTGTTTGGATAATTTTGCAACTTCCGGCCATGAAGGCGGCAGTGAGATGAGTCGGACACCTCGACCTTTTGGTTCAATTTGTTCCCCTAGCAAGAGGAAATCTTGCTGAGAATTCAGGATGATATGTTTGCGGCTGAATAAGCGAATGCCATTGGTAGGGAGACCCGAAACCTGCACTATATCCTCTTCTATAACTGAAATCCTAACCCCTTGAACAATGGAATGATCTTCCTAGAGATTTCGAGCAAATTGCAGAACCTGTTGTTGATCAAACCCCTACAGTCTCTAAAAATAATCAAGCCATCCCGCCTACAGAAAAATTTGATAGGCTTTTGGATACAGTTCTAACAGGTCTGTTGTGGTGGGTTCATACCATATAACAGCGCCTTCCATAGCTAACATCTCAATAAAATACACCATCAAAGAGTCGACTAACAGCTTCTACGCAGAGTGAGTTTTCCGGGTGAAGGCATGCAAATGGTGGTAAAACCAATGAAAGGATGGTAAAAAGGAATGACGGTGGTTGATGCGTGTGAAATGATGGTATAAAAATTCGATATTTCCTCCCCCCCTTTTAAGTGCGGCTAATAATGATTTTACATGAGTGGTAATAATGAGTCAAATCTTCTCATTAACTATAGATTAATTGTATTTACATAAAATTTACATACCTCGGCTTTACCTTTTGATTCGTATTTCAAACCAAATATAATGCCTGTCCATAATATTTTTGCAGTGGCCGTAGCAGAGACTTTTGATTTGTTAGATGAATTGTATCAAAGATTTGTTGACTGGAAAGACAAAATGTAGTATGAGAGCGCAAAAGATTTTTGACAGAGAATGCTGAAAAGTTGGTGTTTAAGCCATAGGAAGAACAGAGAAGTGTTTGTTGAAGAGTGATGTTGCAGAATACTGCTGAAGAAGTGGTGTTTCATCCATAGAAAGAAGGGAAAAACAATTGTTGAACGGTGTTGTTCCGTCAAGGGAAAATGTGAAGAATTGCAAAACAGTAATGTTTCAGCAATGGGAAAATGTAGAAACTTGTTGAACAGTGGTGTTTCAGTAACGGGGAAAATGTGGAAGATTGTTGAACAGTGGTGTTTCAGCAATGGGGAAAAGAAGGGCGAGAACTTGTGGAACGGTGGTGTTTCGAAAATGGGAAAAATGGTGAAAGGTTGTTGAACAGTGGTGTTTCAGCAATGGGGAAAATGGCGAAAGGTTGCTGATAGTGGTGTTTCAGCAATGGGAAGAATGGTGAACGATTGCTGATAGTGGTGTTTCAACAATGGGGAAAATGGCGAAAGGTTGCTGCCAGTGGTGTTTCAGCAATGGGAAAAATGGTGAAAGGTTTCTAAAAGTGGTGTTTCAGCAATGGGAAAAATGGTAAAAGGTTGTTGAACAGTGGTGTTTCAGCAATGGGGAAGTTTTGCTCTTCTTGAAGTAAGATCATCCTTCCTTAGTAGGCCCGTGCTTTGATCGAGAATCTGCAAAAGTCAATTGTAACATGGTATTTCTTGATAGGGATTATTAGTAAACGAAATCTAATCTAATACTAAAGAAATTAAATTAAAAGAATTAATTGCAGTGAGGGGTAGGAGCCCCCTCTAAAAAGAGGTAATGAGAGTCTTCCACACATGTGGCCTTAAAATCTTCTTTGGAAATAGGGCATTGGTACAGATGGAGCCGATGACCATTTACAAGTAATGGTGTTTTAGAGTCATCGATTGTGAGGAGCCTTACTATTCCATTGGGGAAAATAGTATCTACTTCATAGGGTCCCAGCCATCTTGTACGTAGTTTCCCTTGAAATTTCTTAAACCAAGAGTCGTACACAATTACCTTTTTGGAATTTCTTATGCTTTATGGTTTTGTCATGCCATTTTGATCTTTTCTGTTGAATCATAGTTGTCTGATGAATGGCATCTAGTATTTTCTCATCCAATTCATTGAGCTGTTGTAACCTGGCTGTCTGTGCATCGGTCAAATCAAGGTTGACAGCTAAAGCAATCCTTAAGGTTTTGATTTCAAATTCCATAGGAAAGACAACACCTTTTCCATAAACTAATTCATAGGGAGAGAATCATGTAGTATTTCTCCAGGTAGTTATGTAGGCCCATAATGCTTCAGGGAGCCTGTGAGACCAATCCTTTTTGTTTTCCTTCACTGTTTTTGTAAAAATGGCTTCTATTACTTTATTTGTGCTTTCCACCTATCCATTGGCTTGGGGGTGGTATGGTGTAGTCATTCTATGCTGAATATGATATTTCTGAAGGGTGGCTTTAAAACCATGAGAACTGAAAGGAGGTCCTCCATCTGTAACTAATTCTCTTGGCACTCCAAATCTGATGAAGATTTCTTCAAATAGGAAATCTAGAACTGCTTCTTCAGTTTCTCTATGGAGTGCCTTAGCTTCCACCCATTTGGTCATATACTCTGTGCAGGCCACTATGTAAACTTTTTTATTGGATGGGGGGTTAATGGGTCCTACAAAATCTAAGGCCCGTCTTTCGAATGGTTCAAGTACTATATGGGGGTTTAATGGAATTTCATCTCTATGATTAGGTTGGCCCATTCTTTGGCAGCTATCACAGGCCCGGACATATTTCTTTGCATCTTTAAAAAGTGAGGGCCAATAATACCCCATCCTGAGAATTTTATGTGTTGTTCTTTTATCAGCAAAATGCCCTCCACAAGGGCCATCAT
>JASDQU010738875.1:267346-281630 GCA_032191745.1 Picea mariana
GCCATGCCATGTCATGGAAAGGAAAGGAATGACATAGCATGGCTTGTCATGCTGTTCCTTTCCTTTCCATTCCATGTCTTCCCATGACATGCCTTGTATTTACAATCCATGCCTTATCAATCCTCTCCTTTCCTTGCCATGTCATGTCTTTCCATGTCATGGCATGGTATGCCCTTCCTCACCATAATATGCCTTGTCATTCCTTGTCTTTCCATGCCATGTCATGCCTTTCCTTTCCATGTCATGCCTTTCTTTTCCATGCCATGCCATGCATTTCCTTGTCATGCCATGCCTTGCCTTTTCTTGACTTTCCATGTCATGCCTTTCCTTTCATTTCCTTTCCTTTCCATTCCATGCCTTATTATACCATGCCTTGTCTTACCTTTCCATACCATGCCATGCCTTTCCTTGCTATGCAATGCCTTGACTTTACATTCCATGCTATGTTTACCTTACCATGCCATGTCATTCCTTACGTTTCATTGCCTTGTGTTGCATTATCTTTCCTTGCCTTGACTTTCATTTCCTTGGCATGCCATGCTTTGTCCTGTCATGCCATGACATGACATGCCTTTCCTTTCCTTGACTTGCCATGTCATGTATTTCCTTTACTTGTCATTCCTTATGTTTCAATGCCTTTCCTTGCCTTGCCTTGGCTAACCACAATTCATCTAAAAGGTACTTTCACTATGATATTCATAAAAAATTGTTTGTAAAAATATATCTATTTTCATCATTATAGAGAATTTCTTGTCCTTTGAGTCACCCACAAGAAATTTGTCTCTATAATCATATACACCATTAAATTATTTTCAAATTAAATTAACTTCTAATAAATTTGCTTTCAAGTTAATTTATTAAAAAAATAATGGAATTCATGTATCATACCATTTTTTTTTCTTAAGAAAATAATACTTGTACTAAATGAACAAGTTTAATACCTAAAAATTACAATCAAATGATTCATTAAGTATACAATTCTACAACTTGTTATCCCATCTATCTTAGAGAAAAATACTTGCATGAGAATTTCAATGTCATAACATAAGTTCTCTTTATTCATATATCTTAGGTATCTTCATAGTTGTGAAACCTGGATTATGATAATTAATAGGATTTGCATATAAAGGGATGTCACTAAATAGGTTTTTGTTCCATCCTTATCGTGTATTCTCATTATACTATTGATCCATAATTTATTTTGGATTTCACACAAAAAAACATAGATTCAAGAACTTATTTAAATCAAAGAAATCTCGGATGGGGTGCCACGTAGTGGAAGGAGGCCACACAACCCTCCCATGAATTCATCCATAAATATGACCAATCGCCATCCCTCACCTTAGTCTTGAATGCAACGAGACCTTAATTACCTACAGAGGAAGGGAGGACAACTCCCTTGAGTCTGGTTAATGGTTGTCTTGAGGATTAATGGTAGGATAAGGGTGAGTACAACAGTCATGTCCACCCCGGGGTTATCTCTCCCACCTAGCCTTGGCTAGCATTATTTCTCCTTTGAGCTCTTCCACCTTGATCTCTCTAAGAATTGGATTATTGTGCAGTGGGTTCTCATGGCAATAATTCAGTGCATTCTTCACCCCCCCTGGCTCAACCATGCCGAGAGAGAGAGGTAATTCGAGACGTGGAACTTCCTAGTATAGCTACGCTACCCGAAAGAGATGCCTGCAGCAACTGGAACATGCCCTTCCCATTTCAAGGACTTATCGCATCGAGAGGCCATGAACTCCACCGATGGCCTATATTGAGTAGGAATTTCTAGAGGAACCCATCCAGGTTCCACTGGAATCCCTCCTCTACACGGTCCTAGATGATTTATTGTTCCCCAACACCAACAAAGCTATTATATGTACCCAGGATGCCATGGAAGGTGCCACATGGATTATCGAGGATGAATTCTCAGAGGAACTCCTCCACACGGCTCGAGGTGCTTCCCTCGAGGACAACACTAGCGAAGATGATGCAATAGATGAGGTAGTCAAGGATGGTGCCACCGACACCATGTAGGAGAACCTCCCCATCTTGGTGCCTCCACCGCTAAACTCAATTCCATAATTCGACCCATCTCCCCCTGGTCTCTTCATCCTAGAGTAGCTGGAGCTCATTTTCGATCTTAGATGCCACATGGAAAACCAGCTTCATTGGGACACCCTCATTAGCAAGCAAATTGACATGCTCTTTGACACATTATTGAGTGCACCAGCCAAGAAGCGTTGCCTGACCTGTGTGAAGCCCTTCGTGCTATAGCTTAGTGATGAAAATGTCCCTAGATCTTCAGACAACAGAACCGCTAATGCTAATGATTAGCTTCTTATTATTCTGTACTGGTACTCTGCATAATTATTGTCTAGTTTTATGTACTGAGACTCTGCATAATTGTTGTCTAGTTTTCATTTTCCAATAGTTGTTAGTTTGTTCTAGCTTGTAAAGACAGATCTTCCAGGACAAACATCTACCACCTGCTCTGGTTTCCAATTATCAGCGCAAGTGGTGGATGGATGTTTTGGCCGAAAGTATAATAGGAGGCCACATGTTTCTGTTTCCACTAGTTTGGCAGAGCAAGTGGTAGGTGTTATCACTTTGTAATTTCTCAGGTTGAAGGAGAAATTGACAAAGGTAACATCAAAACCACTTGGAGTCCTGTGTAATATCTCCAAGGACGAGACCTTTTGTAATATTGTTTATGAATTGTAAATCATGTTTTGTAGGCTGGTGAGCTGAGTATTGATAAGTTGGTAGGCTTATCTATTTATTAGGCCGGGAGCCTGAGTGTTAAGGCCAGGAGCTTGTTTTTTGTATATGTAATTATGTTGAACATTAATAAATATTAAACATCATTGTGTGCAGACTGACCATGAAGAAAGAGTGATGGGGGACTAAGCTTCCACAAGGTGGGTAAGGAAAAAGGGGCTCAGAGGTTGGAAAGAGAGGCTAAGTGTTAAGCCTAGGGGCTTAACTCCTTGGGAATAATAATGGCTAGAAAGAGAGGCTAACTGTTCAGCCTAGGGATTAAGTCCTTGGGAATAATAATTTTTCATTATTCTAAAAGCTATGTGAAATGTATGTTCTTACCCTAAGTTCCTAGAAGGGGGAATGTGCGCAAAAGGGAACGCATGCAGATGGATCACACACAGCCTCATGGGTGACATGTGTTGACCCAGGAACATGAAATTTAAACCAAAGATTGAGCTGTGGAGGGGGAGGGTATCCCATTCTATAACTCGTCTGTTTGAACCGAGAAATCTCTGCATCTGAGTGATGTAAACCTCACGTCGCTCTGAAACCCAAAGCCGATGATTTTTTATTAAGAAGCCGATACACCTCTATCTGAACCGTGGAGTATGTGTTCGACCTCTACATGAATTTCTTGTCACGCATCTTGCAAAAGGGTGTTACCTGAACTGTGATGTGTTTGAGTGGCTTGTTGTCGTTCCCTATTTACACACCTCATTTTCCTATTGCTTCTATCACATGTGAGTTAACCCAATCTATTGTCGTTGTTGTCATCTTGAACTTGCAGGAATTGAGTTGGAAACTGGTGGAAGAATCAGGTTGTTAGGCCCATGGTAGAAGAGGCAAGTTTTCAGGCCTGTGAGAAACTCTCTCTTCAGGTGAGGGAGTTTGCTGGGAAGTAGTTTTCTCCCAAAGAGATTTCATCACCAGCTACAGATCTTTGAGACTTCTTGATCTGTACTATTGTCGAGGCCCACAGAGGGAGATGAAGCACTGATGGGTTGTTCTTGTGAAGGTGTATACTCTCGGGCGGAACAGGCATGGGGGGAATGATATTCCATGAGTAGTGGGCATAAGAAGGCTCTTGGGGAGAATCCTTCCAATTTCCCTCTGCAGATTTCCTGTAACCTTAGCCTAGTCTAGGGTTCCCTTGCCTTGGGTGGAGCTTAGTCCTAGCTCAGGGGTGACCCACTCTTGAGCGTCATGAGCAGTGAGGTCTAAGGCTGGGAGGTTCATGGAAGTTCTGCACATGGCTGGTGGAGTTTGAACAGTTTCAAAGATAAGTATATGCATGTGTTTAATTTCAATTGAAATGCATGTCTGTGATGCTTGAAATAATATCATGTATTCCATTGCAATGTTATTTACTGTTCATTCCATTAATTATGTATGGTTGCAGTAATTATATGTTTACTCTATGTTAAGTCATTTAACTTTATTTAAACGCATACTATATAAGTTTGAGAATGTTTTCCATGTAGTTGTGTTGCCCGACAAGTGGGTTGGTGGCCAGGGATGTTACAATATGGTATCAAAGCTCAAAAGGATAATTTAAGGTTGTGTTTGGTAGCATTTCTAGCCTGTTGGTGGCCAAGGATGTTACAATATGGTATCAGAGCCATGTTTTCAACACTGAGCCTAGATGGGCCAAATAAGTGGTCTTTGGACCAAAGGTTTTGAGTGGAAATGGTGTTTGAGGGAACCGATTTCAAACCTTAGATTGTTTCTAAGTCCAAGGGGTTACATTGGCCATGTTACGAAACTTAGGAGGAGTAGCAGTAGAATAAAACTAAAGCATAGATCAGTTATAAAGGAGAATATTTGGACCATCGAATCCATGTCTGGACACTTAGGAGCACGCACATAAGATATCAAATTTGGGTCATCATATCTGAGGGTGTGGATCAACAACCATTGGATCCAGGGAACATGCACAAGGTTTAAAACCCTTTGGAGTTGCACATGAGTGTGGAAATCGTGATACACTAAGCCCCGACATCATCAAGACTGTCCATATAAAAGGACATGCTGCAGAGATTCACCTACATCAAAGATTTGCAAGTGGAAAAGCCACATCAATCCTAACCGTCCATTGAGAGGGATGCATGGAGCCCGATTAGCCTTTCATTGACTCGTGACTTAAAAGGGTCAAAGGGAAAGTTTGTGAGAATTCATGAAACACAAATTCATGATTGGATCACAACCATTGATCTAGGAGAGATCTGGACCGTTAATTGTCCAGGAAGAATTTCGACATTTCGGGAATCGGGAGAAGTGGGGTGCGTGGAGGCATAAACACTGAAACCAAAAAACCCGAAGTCTTGAGGGGGATCTACACCATAGATATATATAAAATATTATGACCATCAGATCAAGTAGAAGGGAAGATTTTCATTCACGAGTTCAGTTTTCGGGAGAATGGGATGTGTTGTTGCATAAACCCCTGAAGCCCGATGTTCCAAAAAGAAAAGAAAATTAGACGCAATGGGGCCGGAGGGCATCACCAGAGGTAACGTGGACCTTCTTAAGCACATCACGTGTCAGTACCTTGGTTGGTGACAACTGTGTTGTGGGCCCGAGAGTGAGAAATGTCAGAAGTTTGAAAGTCGGGAGTTGGAGAGGGAAGCAAGTATGAGAGCCCACAGAACCAAAACCCTGAAACTTGAAACCCCGAAGTTTCATTTAGGGAACGTTGTAGATCTAGTGCTTGGTCACGAACCTTGGTCACGTGGGTTTGGGGAAACAAAGGAAAATGGATATGGCCTAAGTTTCCTATGGAGCCGAGCAGAGCTCGAAAAATTCATGGAAAACTGAATGTTTTCTTGAATCAATTTGTTTATGAATGTTGTGGGATTTGTTAACGGATAATGGCCTGACAAATTCTAGTTGTCTTCACATTGTGTTTGCAAAATTTTAGCGAGTGCTAGAACTGAGTAGAATTGTTTCTTAGTGCAAAAGAAATGGAAAGGGCACGAACTGCTTCCAGTTCTGAGGATGAAGCAAAAGGAATGGATGTTCATTTGGGAGTTGAAGGGTCGAACTCCAATGGGCATGGAGAAGGGAATATAATGAAAATCATTGAAAATTTGCAGAAAGATGCCCAAAATCATTGAGCATATAGCAAAAAGATCAGAAAAACTAAGGAAAAACAAGATGAGTTTAACATAAAGTTGTTAAAGAGTTTGGAGAGAATAGAAAAGAAGTTGGAGAAGGAGAGCAACTCAAGAAAAATAGGTAGTCACCGGATTTTTGAGGGAAGAAGGTCAAGGAGTGTTGGTCAACACCATCATCACTCCCAAGGTCGCTCCAAGAGGAGGGCACACAGTAGTTCAAGCCCATCTCCTACCAGAAAGCACAAGAGATATGGAGTGGATGAATTGAAGGGAGAAATGAATAAGATTAATCCTCCTACATTCGATGGAGAGCATAAGAAGGAGGAAGATGTCGAAACATGGTTGCTTGGCATGAGGAAATATTTCCAATTGCAAAATTATTCCTCTCATGAAGAAGGAAGAATTGTGATGTATCAATTGAAAGGAAAAGCATCTATGTGGTGGGATCAACTTGTGCAGGTACAACACAATAGAGAGAAAGATATCACTTGGAAAGAATTCAAGAGGTATTTCGAGAAGAAGTATTTTACTAAGAGATACTATGACAGAAAGATGAAAAAGTTATTTGAACTCAAGCTGGGCAGCATGACCATTGATAAGTATGAACGAAGGTTTTTGGAATTGTTGAAGTATGTTCCGTTCATCAAAGATCAGACTGTCAAGATTCATAGGTATCTAAGTGGATTGCCACCTTCCATCGGTGACAAGATATAGTATAGGTGTATAGGGGCTTCCTCAACGCAAGATATTAGATATTATTTTTGGGACTAACTGCGTATTGTAAGTCATTAATCTATGACCCATATCCATGAGTATTAGTCGCAACTGACCAATAATTCTCATGATTTGAATGGTCCACTTACCACTCATTGCATCAGGTGATGCTCACATGGGTGAATAAATGGGATTGAAACCAATAAAATGAATCACATAGCATCAATCATCACTTTCAGGACTTGCACTCAGTAACAAGGAATTCTCAGGTGGTCACCCATCCCAAGACACCTCTAGCGCAAGCGCACTTAACTGTGGATTTTTTCCCACAATCAAGCCCACTTAGCTTGCTACCCCATTTGCAAAACCTTAGCAATTATTGTGCCTTGTGAACCACCTAGTTAGATCTCCCTTCACTCTTATTATTTAATCATTTAGGGGCTTCCACAGTGTAAGATATTAGATATTATTTTTGGGTTTAACTGCATAGTGTAATTCATTAATCTATGACCCATATCCATGAGTATTAGTCACAACTAACCAATAATTCTCATGATTTGAATAGTCCACTTTGCACTCATTGCATCGGGTGATGCTCACATGGGTGAAGAAATGGGATTGAAACCGACGAAATGAATCACATAGCATCAATCATCACTTCCAGGGCTTGCACCCAGTAACCAACACTTCCCAGGTGGTCACCCATCCCAAGATGCCTCTAGCTCAAGCACGCTTAACTGTGGAGTGTTTCCCACAATCGAGCCCACTTAGCTTGCTACCCCATTTGCAAAACCTTAGAAAGTATTGTGCCTTATGAACCACCCAGTTAGAGCTCCCTTCACTCTTATTATTTAATCATATAGGGGCTTCCACAGTGAAAGATATTAGATATTATTTTCAAGAATAACTGCGTAGTGTAAGTCATTAATATATGACCCATATCCATGAGTATTAGTCGCAACTGACCAATACTTCTCATGATTTGAATAGTACACTTACCACTCATTGCATCAGGTGATGCTCACAGGGGTGAAGAAATGGGATTGAAACCAACGAAATGAATCGCATATTATGATGACCCCAAGACTATGGAAGAAACGATAATAAGAGATAAATGCTTATATGAGCAGAAAAAAGAGAAGCCTACTTTCTGGAAGGCTTGGGAAGACAAGAATAAATTCGATATGGATCAGAGGAAGAAGGGAACTAAAACTCCATTCTCTAGAAACATTCCTCAAGGAAAACGATTGTTTAGAGAGCTGAGAATGGATGATGTAGGGGAACAAATTCCAAGACAGATGCCCATTCAGTGTTGGGGCTGTAAAGAGAACCACAAGTACATAGATTTTCCCCACAAAAATGGCAAAGTGAGAGCTGTCCATAATGTTCAGCAAGCTAAAATAGTGGAGGACATAGATAGTAGAATGTCAATGATCTATGCATCCCTAGACAACAAGCAAGATGAATTCCAATCGCACATGATTGAAGTGGAAGGTATGATTAACAACCAACCATTTACTATTTTAATTGATTTAGGGGCTAGCCATAGTTATATAGATCCTAGAGTGGTGGAAAGTTTGCATTTGTTGAAAAGCAAACATGAAAAGTCTTGCAGCTGGATACAGGAACCAAGAGGAAGGTAATTGAGTTGGTTATGTCATGTCCTATGGACATGAATGGACTGAGAACAAAGGCTGAATTGAATGTTCTTCCTTTAAGTTCTTACAACTGTCTAATTTGGATGGACTGGTTGGACCAACACCATGCCATCTTGGATTTTCGTAACAAGGAATTCACTTGCCTGGATGAGGAAGGGAATCAAAGAACAGTCCAAGGAATTCCTAGAGATGTTGCTATTAGAGAAATCTCAGCAATGCAGCTGAAGAAGTGCTACAGAAAAGGCTGTCAATTATTTGCATCCCATGTGGAGGAAAAACCTAAGGATAAGGTGTCAGTTATCGGAGATCATGCGGTACTTAAGGAGTTTGAAGATGTATTTCAGGAGGTACCAGGACTACCTCCAAAAATAGATATTGACTACTCTGTAAACTTGATGCCGGGAGCAACTTCAGTGTCAAAAGCTCCTTACAGAATGAGTACGCTAGAGCTGAAATAGTTACAGTTGCATCTTGAAGAGCTTATGAAGAAGGGGTATATACACCCAAGTGTGTCACCTTGGGGAGCCCCGGTTCTGTTCGTGAATAAGGAAGGAACGCTAAGATTGTGTATCAATTTCAGACAACTGAACAAGGTAACTGTAAAGAACAAGTATCCTCTGCCGAGGATTGACGACCTCTTCGATCAATTGAAGGATGCAAAGATATTTTCGAAGATAGACCTCAGGTCAGGATATCACCAGGTAAGGATAAAGGATGAATACATCAACAAGACTGCCTTTAGAGCAAGGTATGGTGATTACGAGTTCATAGTGGTGTCGTTTGGGCTGTCAAACACACCTGTTGTTTTTATGTGTCTGATGAATGGTGTGTTCAGGGACTATCTTGACAAGTTTGTCATAGTCTTCCTGGATGAAATTCTGGTGTATTCCAAGTCAGAAGAAGAGCATGAATAACATATTATGATTGTTTTACAGGTGCTACAAGAGCACCGACTGTATGACAAGTTGAGAACGTGCTTGTTTTATCAGGAGAAGATCCATTACTTGGGGCATATTATTTCGAAGGATGGGATAGTTGTAGATCCTGAGAAGATTGAGGACATTATAGGATGTTAGTGCCAAGGAATGTGACATAAGTCAGATCCTTTATGGGTCTATCTAGTTATTACAGAAGGTTTATCGCAGGGTTCTCTAAGATATCTCACCCTATCACTTCCTTGCAAAGGAAGGAGAAAAAGTTTCAGTGGACAGAAGATCATGAGAAAATATTTCAACGATTGAAGCAATTGTTAACCAGTGCTCCAATCTTGAGGATTGCAGAACCAAATGAAGATTTTGTGGTGTGCACTAATGCATGTAAAGAAGGAGTGGGAGGAGTCCTTAGTCAAAATGGATTTGTAATTTGTTATGAATACAGAAAATTGAAAGAGCATGAAAGGAATTACACAACTCATGATTTGGATTTACTGGCCATCATTCACACTCTAAGAAAATGGAGACATTACCTCATGGGAAGGAGGTTTGAATTGAGAAAAAACCATAATGGTTTGAAGTATTTATTCGATCAGCCAACCTTGAACGCTAGATAGAGTAGGTGGATGGAATTTCTCTGTGAATATGACTTTGATATCAAGCATATCAAAGGGAAGGAGAATAAAGTGGATGATGCACTGAGCAGGAGAGTACACAAATTACATTCTACATACATTAGCATGTATCAGACCGATATAAAAAGAAGAAATTTGGAAGCTTCAAGCATCGAATTTCATTACATGGAGTTGGTAGCAAAGCTACAACAAGATGAAACACCACATAAAGTGGAAAATTATAAGTTAGAGACTGATGGAATACTTATGTACAAGATCAAAGTTTATATACCCAATGTCCAAGGTTTGAAACTTGCAATTCTGAGAGAAATGCATAACGTTCCTTATGTTGGGTACCCTAGATACCATAAGATTGTGGTAGCAGTCAAGAGACATTACTTTTGGCTAGGTATGAAGAAAGAGATCGATGAATACACTGCCAGATGTATGGAGTGTCAGAAGGTTAAACCTAAGCATAGGCACCCAATAGGGTTGCTGCAACCTTTACCCATTCCTGAGTGGAAGTGGGAAGTGGTGACAATGGATTTCATCATAGGATTTCCTAGAACTAGAAAGCAACATGATTCCATTATCATGGTGGTGGAAAAGCTTACGAAAGCTACCCATTTCATTCCATTAAAGGATACTCACAAGGCAACAGAGGTTGTTGATATTTTTATGAAGGAAGTGGCACGATTACATGGGATCCCTAAGACAATTGTGTTTGACAGAGACCCGAAATTTACCTCAAAATTCTGGAAAGGGTTATTCAAGGGATTCATAACGAATCTGAATTTCAGTACAGCCTATCATCCTGAGTTGGATGGGCAGACAGAGCGGGTGAATTGAGTGATAGAAGACATACTGAGGATGTATGTCATGGACAAACCATCAAAATGGGAAGACTACCTACACTTGGTAGAATTCACCTACAACAATGGGTATCAAGCATCATTGAAGATGAGCCTATTTGAAGCACTTTATGGCAAAAATTGCAATACTCCAGTAAGATGGGATAATCCAGCTGACAGAGCAGTAGTTGGGCCAGAGTTGCTCAAGGAAATGGAAGAAAAGATGCTAAAAATTAAGAAGAATTTGAAAGCTTCCTAGGAAAGGAAGAAAATTTATGCTGATAAGAATAGAACCCACAGAGATTTTAAAGTGGGTGACCACATTTTCCTGAAAGTAAAAGCTAATAGAAGTTCCCTAAAGCTAGGAAACTGCACCAAGTTGGCAGCCATATTTTTTGGGCCATTTGAAATCTTAGAAAGGATTGGGCCAGTTGAATATATGATTGCATTACCTGCATCCATGACTGTGCATAATGTGTTTCATGTTTCATTTCTTAAGAAATATACACTTGATGCTAATCATGTAATCGATTTGAATGTGATTGAGGTGGAGCAAGAAGGTGTCCTACAAGTGCATCCTGTGCGCATATTGGACCGAAAAAGGAAATAGCTCCAGAATCAAGCCATAGGTCCTGTAAAGGTCTAGTGGACCTGGTATGGTCCTGAGGACGCAACTTGGGAACATGAAGATGTTATGTCGGCAGAATACCCGCATCTTTTTTAAGATTTTGAAAAACTTGTTGATGTTGCGTGAATGTTGCACTGAGAACAATGAAAAAATAAGCGGAGGGGATTTTAATATCCCGAAGGATGAGACAAATTGTAATCATGTTTTGTAGGCTGGTTAACCAAGTATTGATAAGTTGGTAGGTTTATGTGTTTATTAGGCCAGGAGCCTAAGTGTTAAGGCCAGGAGCCTACCTTTTTTATGTGTAATTATGCAGAAAATTAATAAATATTAAACATCGTTGCATGCAGACTGACCATGAATAAAAGATTGATGGGGGACTAAGCTTCCACAAGGTGGGTAAGGAAAAAGGAGCTAAAATTTTGGAAAGAGAGGCTAAGTTTTGAGCCTAGGGGATAAGCCTAGGGGCTTAAGTTCTTGGGAATAATAACTTATTATTATTCCAAAAGATATGTGAAATGTATGTTTTTACCCTAAGTTCCTGGAAGAGGGAACGTGTGCAAAAGGGAACGCATGTTGATGGAGCACATGCAGCCTCATGGGCAAGATGTGTCAGCCCAGGCACATGAAATTTAAACCAAAGATTGAGTTTTGGAGGGGGGTCTCTCCCATTCTTCTGTCTATCTATCTGAACCAAGAAAGCTCTACTTCTCAGTGCTGTAAACCTCACGCCGGTCTAAAACCCAAAGCCAGTGATCTTTTCTTGAGAAGTAGATACACCTCTGTCTGAACTGTGGAGTCTGTGTTCGACCTCTATGCGAATTGCTTGTCATGCATCCTGCAAATAGGTGTTACCTGAACCGTGTTGTGTTTGAGTGGCCTGTTGTCATTGCCTATTTCCACAGCCCATTTTCTTATTGTTGTTATCACCAGTGAGTTATCCCAAGATGTTGTCGTTGTTGTCATCTTGAACTTGCGAGAATTGAATTGGAAACTGGTGGAAGAATCGGGTTGTTAGGCCCGTGGTAGAAGATGCAAGTTGTCAGGCCTGGGAGTAACTCTCTCTTTAGGTGAGGGAGTCTGTTGGGAATTGGTTTTCTCCCAGAGAGATTCCAACACTAGCTACGGAGCTTTGAGATTTCTTGATCCGGCCTATTGTCGAGGTCCAGAGAGGGAGGTGAAGCACTGATGGACTGTACTTGTGAAGGTGTATACTCCCGGGTGAAACATGCATGTGGGGAATGAGAGTCTATGAGTAGTGGGCATAAGAAGGCTCCTGGGGAGAATCCTTTTGATTTCTCTGTGCATTTTTCCTGTAACCTCAGCTTAGTCTAGGATTCCCTTGCCTTGGGTGGTGCTTAGTCCTAGCTCGGGGGTGACCCACTATTGAGCGTGATGAGCAGTGAGGTCTAAGGATGGGAGGTTCGTGGAAGGTCTACACATGGTTGGTGGAGTTCCAACAGTTTCAAAGCTAAGTATATGCACGTGTTTAATTTGAATTAAAATGCATGTATGTGATGCTTGAAATAATATCATGTATTTCGTTGCAATGTTATTTACTGTTCATTCCATTAATTATGTATGGTAGCAATAATTATATGTTTACTCTGTGTTAAGTCATTTAAATTCATTTAAATGCATACTTTATAAGTTTGAGAATGTTTTCCATGCAGTAGCATTGCCCGACAAGTGGGTTGGTGGCCGGGGATGTTACAATATGGTATTAGAGCTCAAAAGGCTAATTTAAGGTTGTGTTTGGCAGCATTGTTGGCCTGTTGGTGGTCGGGGATGTTACATCCTGGATCTATCCCTCCAAGACTCAGAGAGGGCTCTCTCTGTTTGATATAGCTTTGTTTGATGGGAATTTTATGTTAGTTATTACTGTACAGAGGTTTGGTTTTTAAAATTGGTTGGGTGGAACAGGAAAGGAGGTCCATTGGGCAATGGAGTCAAAGAGGCCTAATCCAATCAAGATAGTTTCTACAGGGAAAAATCACAGGGAAATATAGGCACCTTGTTGGATTCTTTGAAATTGTTGGATGATATGAAAGAAAATGTGAGGAAAGAGGATTGTATTAAAGAAATTAACAATTATGAAACTAACCATCTAGAAGACAACACATAAATTATCCAAAGCCAGAAACAGAGTGTATTTTAAAAACAATTATGATTGTAATCTTCTGTTGAATAATTTAGAAATAAAATAGTATGTGACAGGGAAAACATATTACATAAGAGGCACTTCACCAAAAATATATGCCATAGGAATCCTGAAAGCTTGACTAGTATCACTGAAATTTGATTTAAAGAGGCTCTGTGAGCTTATTTTACAAAAATTAAATCACGGTCCCCAACTGAAAAACCATTGTACATTTGACTTGTTGAAATATATATAACGTACTCTCCCCAGGCTCAGGAGGTCGAATTCAACCACCTCGGCCAAAAATAGAAACAAATCCCTAAAAATCTTGAACTGTCAGCCATGAAAGACGGGCCGAACTGCTGAAAAAGGGGTCGACTCAGACATTTTTTTCTCCTCAACGGTGAAACATTTGTATAAAATGAAAGCGATTATTATCTATGATAATATTATGGAAAAAAATCTCTTTCAGTTTTTCCAAATTCATCTCCAGATCGCTGAAACAGCTCCTACAAAATGATGACTGAAACAAGAAAAATGAAAAACTGAAAAATGAAGCTCAAAGATGGATTTTATTCTCCCAACTGATGGCATCTGTGTAAAATCTGGGAGAGGTTATTGTTATTCATCCCATTATGAACAAAAACCTCTCTCGTATTTTTAAAATTCATCCCTGTTTTTCAAAATACCTCTCGGAAGTCGACTGGTCAAAACTGGAAAAAAGTGGTTTTGTGAATTTGTTTTTTTGGGGGGGAGTTGCAGGGGAAGGTGGTTTTCTTAGACCCCCCTGAGGTGGTAAGTGGTATTGGGAGGGGGGGTCTGAGTTAAACATGCGGTGACAAGTTTTCCTCCCAATACCACTTGCTCGGACCCCTTGGTGTTG
>JASDQU010738875.1:281976-293248 GCA_032191745.1 Picea mariana
CTTTGTTTTACATTTTTTTTTTTACTTTTTAATTGTTTTTTAATTTATATGTATTTTATTTGTTTTATTGTTTTTACTTAATTTTTACTTAATGTTTGATTAATAAAACAAAAACCTAATTATTAACCTAATGTTTTTTATCCTAAGCTTGTTTATTGCAATGTAGGGATGAAATGGCGAAGGGGTAAAGAAGTGAAGGATGAGGGAATGAAGGGTGCAACAAGGTGACGAAGGATCAAGTAGGGTGATGAAGGATCGGGCGAAATGGATGGAGGGGAAAATGAAATCAACCGAGCCCAGTAAGCCATATGTCTTCATCACAGGGGAAACACCAAATAAACAACTGAAGAATCAAGTTACCTGTGATTATAGGACCCCAACATAGGATCCACCAGGGGATGGAAGCTCTTTCAGGAGGTGACAAGGACCACTGAACTTTGAACATGCAGACCAATGCTTTATCCATTGGGCTGATCCCAAAATCTTATTTTGTAACCTGTACCGGTTTTGATCTTTCAACTGAAACTAGGTCAGACTAAAGACTGAAATTTGAAAATGGAAAATTGTTGAAAGGAATGCTCAGAGAGCTGAGCTTATTTGCACGCTGATGGAAAATATGCTCAACTGACTGAGCTTATTCAAACTACTATCTACCCTATACTGCTAAAAATCATGATGAATGAAATAATACAAAAATGCCAATGAAGCTAGTCAAGTAGCTACTGAGACAAGTGGATTGCTTGACTGCTTGTTAGCACAATAAAAAAGGCAACTTGACCTTTTTCCCACAGAACTAAAACTACAAAGTGCAATGGTCACTGCTGAAAACATGATTGATCTTTTATGTTGAAAACATATTCCATGTAGTCAGCTATGGGATCAAGAAAGACATGACCTATTTATTGACTTTCAACAAATTTATCTTCATAATTGGGTATGACATAAGATTTTTACATCGTTATACAATTTCTGATATGGCTGCAAATTTTCTGTTGAACATTGAAATGAGACTCCTACTGAAGAACACCATGCAATTGATTGCCTAATAATGTCTTTATCATAGCCTCTTTTAAGTTCATAGTTGGCCCACGAACCATTACTTTGACAACACAAGTCGTCCAAGAAATCAGATACTAGATCTTGTAAGAAATGAGATATTTGTTGCATTGGTTCAACTGAAAATTACTGATATTCTGTGTTCTTATCATCCATGACATGATTAAAAATTTTCTTCAAAAATTGAAATTAATTAAAGCTTAATGGTACATAGTTATTTTGGGTTAACTCATACTCTATCTCAAGCTCTAAGCTTTCATCTGGAATTTGAAAATCAATATAGATCAAGGGATGCAATTATGGTTCTAGAACAACTTCCATATCCTCAATGGCATCTTCAAATGGGTGATCAGAACATTCTTCATTTTTACTATCAACAACTTGTGTATAGTTTTCTCTCAAAATTTGAAATGAAGAGAAACATAAATGCATATATCTTTCACTTACTCTGAGATTTTCTGCATTTTCCTCCTTGTTGTCATAATCAATATGCACAAGCTGATTGTCATATTTGAATTGTAACTGATCTTCTTCCTGCCAACAAAATGATGTTGATTGCTTTGAACAATCAACATCTATTTCAGCCACATAAATATCATAATGATCATACTTGGCTAGATTATCTAGGTAAGAAATTTCATCAAACATGCACATCATATTAGTCGGTTGTTCCTATGCAAGTTGAGATGAAGTTTCATCTTTGAATGTGTTGTGAACTGAATTCATAAAATGATCATTTTCCAATCCATGATACCAAGGGTGAGCTGCAACGTGTTTGGGGACAGTGACCCTTTATTTCTCTGAAATAAATGGAACATGATGTCTTTGAACATCAAGTTTTTCTCTTATGCTAATCATGTGCAACATTTCTTCCATGGTGCTGGCCAGAATGTTTAGTTTAGCTTCTGAAGATTTTAGTTGCTCCTTTTCTTTGTTCTTTCTGTCTTTTGCCTTCAAACTTGATCTTTTGATCATCAAATTGGCTTCCACGCTAATTGCATTGTCCTACAGCTCCTTGCGTGTTGTAGTGTCCCTTTCTCTCAATTGAAATGAAATCTCTGGATTGAAGGCATCTGGGTAGCGTAAGAGAGCTAAACCAGGAGGTGGTCTTATATTAGCAGGCATGGAATTGTAGACTTGACTGAATCTCGCTGAAAATTGTTGCACTATTTCTTCTGGCTATCTTTTCAAGTGATCATATTCTTCCAAAATGAGGAAGGGATTCTTCTTGATCACCCATTGATCCAAGAAAACTGTCACAAACTGATTGAGATCACTGATGCTTGCAGCTGCAAATATTTATACCATTTCTTAGCTCTACTTTGAAAAGATAGAGAAAAAATCCTATTACTAACATCACTTTTTTCCACCTCAAAAAGGTCAAGATAATTTTCAAAACCTTGAATGTGTTTTTCAGCAGTGATATAGCCATATTCTTCATCAAATATGGGAATATATTGGAAGTATTTGGCAAGGAAATCATGGAGTATGGGAGGTAATACAAAAGGTTTGTATATATCTCAAATTTTTACAGGTGTAGGAGTATGTATAGGGATTGTAACACTGGGCTTGACTTCTTGAGGCTCATTAGGTTGAACATGCTCTTCATAAATTTTGGCAGTATGATATGGATCAAGATCATGAGAAGGGAAGAAATAATTAAAAATAAAACCTATCATATCTTAGATAAACTTCCAGCTTAAATACTTGATCTTTTCAGATGGTCTAGTCATGTTTCAGGTCCTTCCTCCAATGGAGTCTTTGAATTGGAACTGATCTGGAGTTTATTGGAGTCGTCAGGTGGATGATTCAGACTTCCTGTATTTGGATTTTGTTCACCATCAGAAGTCAAAACTGAAACTTGAAGTGCACTACTTGTTATAACCCTAATTTGCACCAGACATGCTTACTTGGAATTAGGCCATCTTAGATTCCTTCTTTGCCACAGAACTGCTGAACAACTCTTCTTAAAAACCTCTTTTATAAAGGCCCACATGCCCTGCTCGATTACTTCACGTGTGTACACACTAGCTGACCCAAAATAGCTCGCATGTACCTACAAAAGCATGAAAAAAGGAAAGTTTCTGACGGAACACACAAATTTGGGTGATTTAACTAAACCTTCCGGCCATGCATGGTCGAGAGTTCAAACAAATACCTAGCTTATTCTAGCCTATAAAAGAAGGGTTAGGGGTCCCATTTGGAAGAGGAGAATCATAGTAAAGAAACTATACCCGATTGTGCATTCCCTTTGTCCCAACCCTTTAGCCATCCTTGTGCAAAGAGAAAGATAGAGCAAAGAAGTTGGAGGATAGTTGAAGAGGAGCCCAGGACCAGGTTCATGGAGCAGTGGTCAGCTTCATCATTGTAAGTTGATTTGTTGAAGTTAATAATAAAGAAGTACTTTTCCCGTCCCACCATATGAGGTTTTCATGGTTTATTGCATACTTGTTTATTGAATCTCTAACCCATTAATCTATATATCAAATGCATGTGGAGTTTGTTATTTGTCTAGTGTGAATGCAGGTCAGCCTTGGGAGGAGAGCGGCAGTCAAAGAGCGATCAAGCGTGAGGAAGGATCGATATCAAACACTCGAAATAAGGTATGCTCACTTGATCTTCTTAACTATGTATTTGCTTAAAAATAATGGGGATTAGGTCTGGGACGACGATATAAAGTAGAAATCTTTATGTCTTTTTTGCATTCATAATTAAAACCTAAGTGCTAGTCTGTAGAGCGATTTCCCACTCACAAAAAAATTGGCGACCATACTGAGAATACACTAGGGTTTTTGGGAATATTTTTTGGGTATTTTTAAGAACTGGTTTCATTTCCTGTTTTTAAAGTTTCTGCAAAAGTCTGAGCTAACAAAGATTCTGGTCTTCCATACTAGTTATCTCTGTTTCTTTGCTTGACTGTATTTTTTTTTTTCGAGACCCACAGAAGTACACGCGGCCTGTATAAGTTCTTCATGCGTGTACCCTCGCCTTTCATTCTCACATCCCGCATGTACACGCTAGCTGAGGAAGTGTCAGTAGCGTGTATGATTCTAGAAAATTTCTTTTAAAGAGGAAGTCATCCTCTTCCCTATCATAATTAGTCCTTCTTAGGGGTTTTCTGGAACTCTTTATAGTATTTGTTTTTTGCAGTCTATAACTTAGGTTTCACCTAGGATTGGTTTGTTCTATGAAGTTTTCCTTGAATTGTTTTCTTTTTTCTGTTAAAGTAAGTGTTTGAGTCTTCAAGAGATTTTGGTTCTCGGTACCAGTAGTCTCTTCTTGGGATGGCTTGCTTGGATTTTCATTGTCTCAGAGTTTCATATATACACGCGGCCCGTATAAGGATAGCACACATGTACACGCACTCTGACTTTACACAGCTCACATGCACACGCTTGTTGTGAAATTGTCAATAGTGTGCTTGTGGAGAGAATTTTTGTGGAAGGTGAGGCAATCATCCTTTCTTTTGACAAGAGTTATACCTCTCAGGTTTGGGTCTCTTTCATAGCGGCCAGTAACTTAGGTTTGATCACAGCAATAGCTTTCTTTTTTCATTTAGAAGTTTTCCTCAAAAAATTTCTTTTATAGGGTTTTTAGACAAGTGTGAGAGTCCAATTTTAATTTGCTTGTGTGTGATTTTTGAAGGGACTCTTTGCGATCTGCGCTTAGGCCAGAAGTTTTCTTGGCTTTAACTTGTTGATATTTTTCCTTTTTGCTTTGTGAGCATTCAAATAAAAAAAAATCTTCTTTTATTTCTTTGTTGGTTAAAAAGTGTTGTTTTGCATTAGTAACCAGGGAAAAGTATTTTCTTTCATAAGTTCTTGATGGTTTACTTAGATCATAAGTAGCTTGTAGTCGAGCGAAATCCTTCTTTGAGTTTTTTGTTCAAAGATCTTAGAAAAAATTTTAAGTTTGAAAAGTTGTTTAAGAGTTGAATGAAGTAAAGGTTTTTGTTTCCAGCTTTCTGTTTATTTTTCTTTCGTCTTTCAAACATCACTAGTTTCACTTTCATAACCTTTGACTTAATACAAGCCATAAAAATTAATGCTAAATCTAAAATTCATTAGACTTTTCATGTTTGTAGGGTCAACCAACTAGTTTAGGGTTAGGGCCTTGAATTAGGTTGGAGAGGAAACTCTTCAAGGCCATTAAAATTAAACATTGGAGTCTGAGTTAGGGAGTGTCAAAGTCCATTATCGTGAAAGTTATCTGGGACCCCCCTCTAACATAGGGGATAAACACAAGGTTGTGTGTGGAAAGGTAGCGGAGATAACCCCTCCAAAGTTGGACCAATCATAGTGGAGAACACATATAGAGGGCTTGTCTTGGGATTCCGTCGATTTCATTTTCCATGGAGCTTTGTGAGTCTCGAATTCATTCGAGGTCCTCAGTTGTCTTCCGGACCACTTGATTTCGATACCCTTGATAGGTTTTGGTCTCGATACCCTGCTCATTGTGGTCTACTCTAATTTCGATTGTACCCGCCTGGTAGTTGTTCGCGCGCTGGCAACCTAGTTGCCTATATTTTTAGGGACATACATAGGTGACTGCGGGGGTATACCGTGGTACCTAGGACAGAAATCGGGACATGCTTTGTAGAGTATAGCCAGAGGGTGCTTCCTTTTTTGAGTTTCACTTGCACCAGTAAGTTTCTATAGTGTTGGTTGTTGTAACTGTTCTTCCAATTAGTTTACTGTTTACTTGTTTTATCTTGTAGGGACTTTTTTAGTGTGTGCTATTTTTTGAACGAATAGAAATCCCCAGAGTGTCTTTGATCTTCTCACACAGTGGAGGATAATGAGTTACACCGGTCACGAAGGCTTCTGGGCCCATCACCGATTACACTGGAGCCACCCCCACCACCACTAAGGTGAAAGCTAGACCCTTGTTGGTCTAGCTTTNGGAGAGAAAGCTCTTGGTCCACCTGAAACTCCAACCACTGATATTTTATCACCGATCATCGTACCAATTCACCCTTACGAGTGCCAGATAGTGTCGCAAGCAACAATGGAAACAAATGTTGTCATCCCCTCTGGAAATTATTCAATTCCCACTACGGTTGTCACCATAGGAGAGTTTCCACCTCCTAACCCACCGTCACCGGTCCAAGACACCATGGTCTCGACCACCTCTACCTCGCACAGTGGTCTAATCCTGTCTATGGCAGTGGCCATAACCCCTTTCACACCAAGTGCGACAGGCTTTCCATTCTCATACAGGATGCCTAGCTCAGGTACAAGTCCTGTACTTTCCTACTCCACTTCACAGATTTTAGGTCTAGGGGCAGGGAGCTCTAATGCTCCTCTGCAAGGCCACATGGGGGGAACTTCAGCTCCTTTTAACACTTTCCCTTATGGGGGAGGTCATATACCTCCTTCGTCCCCTTCACTCGATGGCACGCATCAGCAATCCACCAGACCACCTGCACACCATAGTTTATTTCGAGCAGGGAGTCAAGGACCGCCTTTGCAAAATATGCCACTAGGTTCGACACCATTTTCTTTGTTCAATGCGTTTGGTAACAACGCCTTCTCGTCAGCTATTTTCCCGACTGGGGGCAATCCCGGTTTCGAAAAACCTATTCCTATGAAGGGTACTATTCCTGCACAGGGGGCAAACCCAGGAAATTCTTTCGTATCAGGGCCTTGGAATTCTTGGTAGGGATCTGTTCCCTCATCAGGAATGCTGATCTGGGGCAATTCTTTCCACAATCAATGGAACCCTGGACAAGGTACTATGCCTATCCTCACAGGATCGGCATGGGGAAACCCTTCTCAAAGTCCTCCGAATGTAATGCACGCCCATCCATCTACGTCCTATTTTGGGAATCAGTCGATGATGTCTCCTCACACACAGAATCCGCATGTTGGTCATGGCCATGGTTTGTACCAGAACCTAGGCCAATAGCCAAACTTTTCCTGGCAACCTGGTGCCAGTCAAACTCCAGGTCCCTTTTTCCTAGGTTATCACCAACAACCCAAACTACCTTTCCTAGAAACCTTGCATTATCTAGACTTGACAAGGTTGTTGAATGACCCTATCTATCATGATCTATGTTGCCCCCCTATGCCAACGAAGTTGTCTTCAGACATACCAAAGTTAGAAGCCAAGCTGAACGAAGTTCCAAGTGATCATGTGACTACCTTCCACCTTTGGTGCTCATCTAACTCGTTGAAAGATGACTCCGTATAGTTGTGATTGTTTCAACGTACTCTCATTGGAAGTGCCATGAAATGGTACATTGAGCTCGACCTCTCAAGATACTCTTCCTTCAGCGAATTGGCAATGGCCTTCCTAAACCATTTCCAATTACCTATGAGATACGACGCTGGTACAAAATTGTTGGTCAATTTCGCATAGACAAAAGCGGACCATATCTCTAATCACATCCAAGAATGAAAATGTCGGAAGAGTTTAATTAAGGTTGTCAGTCCCACCAGCATTTCTACTCGAGTGGTTCCTTAAGTCTTTGGTCCCACAGTTATCCAAAGATGTCACGACATCATGAGTGTTTTTCGAAGAAGACGCCATCATGAGAGCTCAACATCTTGAGCTCATCTATTCTCGGTCTGGTTTATTATACGAGATCTTGCTAGATGCGCCATGCTCAATACTTGATAAAACTAGACAGAGAGTTGGACCACATGCTGATGGTATTGTTCGTTCAGCACAAACAAAGCCCACTAAGCAACTGACGAAGCAGTTGCAACAATTGTCTATACAACACACAACGGCCAACCAAACTACTATTTTGTCTGATCCCCCTACGAAAACGTCGGATCTACACATAGTGCAATCGATAAATCCAAAGGCCACCCAACAGCCTGAAGGAAAGAAAAAACAACGAAATAAGGGTAAGGGGGATAAGAAACCCACTAATAATGCTGGCAAGGGAAACACTAAGAAATGGAAGGCGAGGTATCCATGCAACCTGTGCGTGAAAGACCACCCAACCCACCAATGTCCTCGGCTTGCAGAGGCCCAAATGTTTGTGACACAGCAACAACCTGTTGTGTTAACCAATCCATTTCATCATGGGCAAAACCTAACCCAAGCCTCTACAAACGCGGATGGGGGTAGTCAAGGACCCTCTCCATCTTCGAACAATCCCGCATCCATGAATGTGTATATGATGAAGGATGATTCTTTTATATCGACTAGAGTGCATGACTACAATAAACAAAATACTTCTAAGAAGGGAAAAGAAGTCGAACTCCCATCTCTTCCTCTATATATTGAGAAGACTTTGGGCGAAACAATGACATGCATCCCAAAAGGCGCGTTCAAAAAAGATTCTCACAACCCAAATGCAAGGGCCGCCCAGAACTATTCTGTGGTGGAGGATTTGTCTCAAACCCCTTGTGCGATGTCTGCTTTGGAGGTCCTCCAAAGCTACCCTTCCCAGAGGAAATCTTTGTTATCCGCTTTAGGATCTATCAAGACTTGCAATCCGAGTACCATCATGCTGGATACAACCGACTTAAAACCTCGTCTGCCTTACCATGTAGCATTTCAGATAGTAGTGGCTCACCCCATGAAAACTTTTACTCGAAATATTTTTTGTACGGTGGTTGATTAGGGTGCCTCGACATGCGTTATCTTATTGGCATGTTGGAAGGCCATTGGCCAGCCTATTTTGTCTCTGTCGCCTACTCTTCTCACTCCTTTCGATGGTCATTCATTCTGACCACATGATATCATTCCCTCTTTCCCCATACAGTTAGGAGAGAATACTATGTGCGTCGAGGTAGAAGTAGTCGACGCGTCCCTCGACTAAAATCTCTTGTTAGGAAGGAGTTTTTCTTATGCCATGTATGTAGTGGTTGCTACAATTTTTCAGGTCTTATTGTTTCCACACGAGGACCGGATTTTGACCATTGATCAATTGTCTTTCTCAAGACCTGACCCTTCATTGGGGATGTCCGTAGTCCCGATGATTGATAATCCTCAATCAGGCGTAGTCAATGTAGGGTTTGGTTTGTGCCCATCTTTGATGGGTACCTTCGATTAGCCACCCCCTCAAGGCGATGTCAAGTTTATATCCAACCACAATAAGGTTGAGATTTTCCAAGTTTCATCATTTCTCACAACTTACTTCAACGATCCATGGATAATTCCTTCCCCATCGGCCATGATGGATGAGATAGGACACCTAGGCATGTCAATGCCCTTGTCCACAACTAAAGTGGCATACTCTTTAGTCCAGCAAGCTTCAACCAACACAGATCCAACTCCTGCACAAGAGTTAGATCCGCTTCTAGAGCCTATTTGGGCTCAAGGTTCTCTCCCTGACACCAATCTATTAGACTTAGTATTTCCCTCCGACAAAGTAGTAATTGAAGCAATGACTAGTCTGGACAAACCTTGGGATGATCTTCATCACAGATCATACTTCCTCCTAGAGTTAAGCAGAATCGAAGCTGGAGAATTCGCCTTGACTATGAATGGATATAGGTCTTGTCTTATTAATCCCTTAGCTACACATGAGGTATATGTTGAGGGTAATATGGAAACCATCGTTGAAACCATACCGATCAATATCTCCAGAACCCCTGGCATCATGGAGAAGGTTTTCATCAGAGATGAATTCTCCCTTGGAGAGATTCAAATCTACACAGATCTATTTAAAGAATTCCACGATGTTTTTGCCTGGTATTATGAGGAAATTCCAGGCATCGATCTAAAAATAGTCGAACATGAAATCACAACTTATCCAGATGCCAAGCCTGTTCAGAAAAATCTTCGTCCAGTTAATCCTAGGAAAGCAACAACCATTAAGGTTGAAGTTGAGATAATGCTAAAATCCAATTTTATCTATCCTATCCATTTGACCCAATGGGTTTCAAATCCTGTGTCGGTCAATAAAAAACAAGGCATGCTTCGTGTATGTATAGACTTCCATGATTTGAACAAGGCCTATCCAAAAGATAATTTTCCCACACCATTCATCGATCAGATAATTGATGAATGTGCGGGTTGCGAGGCCTTCTCTTTCATGGATGGTTTTTTGGGATGTAATCAAATACAAATCAAACCCGAAGACCAACACAAAATGACATTCATTTGTCCATGGGGTACATTCGCATATCATACGATGCCCTTTGGTCTCAAAAATGATGGAGTGGCCTTTCAGTGGGCCATGTCTTTTTATTTCCATGACCTCAAGCATATAGTCGAGGCCTATTTAGATGATTTAGAATCTCGATCTCACAAGAGAACGAATCATCCCACACACCTCCGACTTATCTTTGAGTGTTGTCGCTACTTCCAGATTTGCTTGAATCCAAACAAGTGCAGCTTTTGCGTAACATGAGGACGTTTGTTAGGTTTCATAGTATCAACAATAGGGATCATGGTCGATCCTCTCAAGGTTGAGGTGATAATTTAGTTTCCTCCCCCACGCACAATCCTTCAACTTCAGAGTCTACAGGGCAAGGCGAATTTTTTAAGACGTTTCATCACCAACTATGACGAGATCACAAGGGGCTTTATGCACTTACTGAAGAAAGACATTCCGTTTCATTGGGAGGATGCCACCCAACGCTCTTTCGACACATTGAAACATGCCCTCACGACTGCCTCTCTGCTTCGGCCACCTAACTATAACAAATATTTCTTATTATACCTGGCTGCAACAGTGTCAACCTTCGGCATGGTCTTAGTTCAGGAGGATGACTTGTTCTCAGAATATGTGATTTATTACCTGAGCCGAGGCCTCATAGGATCGGAACTCAATTATTCTCATATAGAAAAACTTATGTTGGCAGCACTTCATGCTGTTCAACAGTTCCATCATTATGTTATGTTTCACAAGACCATCGTCATTGTTGTCGTGAATCCATTCCAGTACATGTTGACATGACAGGTAATAGGAAGAAAGATCAGTAGATGGATAGTCATCCTCCAAGAGTTTGACTTAGATTTCATTTCAGTGAAATCCAAAAAGTCACTGGTCTTCGCAGAACTTATTTTGAAACTTTCGGTTGAGTGAGGTGATGTTGTGTCCGAAGAGTCACCTATCAGAGGAGATATGTTTTTGAAGGATCTATGCAGGCCTATCTATAAACTAGATAATCATTCAATAAAATAGCATAACAATATACTAAATACTAAATGATTAAATCACAATATCATAGAAAGAAGAAAGAATTGTAAGTGCACAAAAAAAGGTTGCGTTCACTGTGATCAACCTTGATATTTATAACAATACATAGCC
>JASDQU010738876.1:2399-14677 GCA_032191745.1 Picea mariana
TATGTTTTTATTTAAATGTTTTATATTGTTTTGTGTTTTATTAAATGGGTTTTAAATTAATTAATTTTATTTTAACGTTTAACACTAACCTAAATTAGCCCCAGATGGGGTGACATGCGGCAATTCCTCGCCACCTGGCTCTGCATTGAGCCACAGCATAAATGTTGATGGCCACCACCCATCCTCTTCGCATTTATGATGGTAGACGGCCATTACAGCTGATATACGGAGGAGGGACTCCTCCCTCGTGCGAAAAATCTCGCTCACAATGCACTCAACATGACAGGGTCTATGGATAGCCAGGTGAATCCGGTCTTTGGCAATTTGTATTTTCGAGCACCTGGACAGAGCTGGTTTGCTCTCGCTTTGGGCCTCACCGCCGATTGGGAGCTCTAGTGTAGCTCTGTCTCCTTCTCGTCCTGGCTCACTCTCATCTCGCTACATCCTCTCTGCATTTTTATATACCCCTTGGAAAGCATGACTAGAAAGTGAGGCAGGCCTCGCTGTGGCTCAGTCTGGTACACCCACAAAGTGCAGAGGAAAAGGAGGGAGAAAGTGGAGCGCGCTCTGTCGATGGCGACCTCCATTCTTTGGAAGAGGGCTCGCGCTGACCAATTGGCTCTGCATGCCATTATTGCGGAGACTGAGGCAGTGCGTAGCAGTGAAACCATGGAAATTGAGTCTGGAAACAGGCTGGAGAATGGTGCCATGGATGTGTCTCCTACCTGTTATGTTGAAGAAATATCGTTCATGGAGGAATTGGCAACCACCCCGGAACCCCAAGCCATGGCGGTGAACTCCCAGGATGGAAGCGGTCCTAAAGACGAGCTGGAAGAAGATATCCCTGGGTGCATTGCTGAGGAGATACCGTGGATGGATGACTACAGCCCCACCAGCCATGTTGTGCAGGCAACGATCGAGGAAGAAGCTCGGGACAAGGCTTGCACCGAAGGGAATGCGGATGAGACCAGACCAACGATGAAGGAGGAAGCGGCCGGTGCAGAACTGTCAGAGATCGAAGCCAGAGATGGGAAGAACGTGGAAGTGGGGGACGTAATCCTTGATGATGCAGGTAATAACTTGCATGGTACTTTCCTCTGTGCAGAGCATCTGGCTCTGGTGTTCAAACTCCGAGGCCACATGGCAGACCTGGAGCACAGATCCCTTCTCATGGGACAGCATCTGGACCTGCTCCTTGATGCGTACTCCAACGCTCCAGCAAAGAGGAAATGCCCTCTTTGTGCCCAGGCATTCACCATCACAGCTAGGTCCACGTGGCAGAAAAGCAAGGGCGACGGGTCACCGGGTATCTAGGTTCTTCTATGCTAGTTTTTTTTTTGTTTAATCATGCTATTGTTACATGTACACTTGGACTATAGCCATCTGTCCTGGTTTCCTCTGGGCAGGACAGAGGGAAAAACAGTTTTCCAAACCATGCTGGTTTCCGGTAAAACGACAACATTTTTGGTGGCTCAGACCTATATCTCTGTGTATTTTGTCAAGGTTTCTTTGATAACTTAATATAGCAGGTTCTACTTTTTTACTTAAAAAAAAACACTAACCTAAATTAACCTAAACACTAACTTAATTATTAGCTAATTAATTAATTAATAATTAATCAATTGCTAACAAAACTAACTTAGCTTATTGGTCTAATTACACTAACTTTATTAACCTATTTACTAACTACCAACATTATTAATTTATTGTTCTTTTTAGCCTAAGTTTGTTTATTCATGGATGGGTGGCGAGCGAGATGTAGTCAACTGGACAAAATGATAAGGGAGTGAGGGTGCAGCGTGGATGAAGGATGCATCAGTGTAATGGAGGATCATGCAAAATGGATGGAGGGGAAAATGGGATCAACCGAGCTAGACTTCATCATCACGAAAGAAACGCTAAATCATCAAATGAAAAGTCAAGTTACCTATGATTATAGGACCCCAACACCTACGAGCCTGATTTGACATTTGTCACTTCTTCGGCCCACAAGCCATCTTTGTCATTTGTGTCATATTTTATTCCTATTATGGTTTCTTATTCTTCAGATGATGACAGTGAGGAGGAAAATCCACTTATTCCTTCTCACATTCCTCCAAGTGATCCCATTGAACATGAACCTGCACCAACACCACAGCTTCCCAAATGGGTCCATTCAACTTGAGAAGCAGTGGGTGATCTTGTTAGTGATCCTTCGGATCAACATCGAACATGTTCACAAATCTAGCAAGCCTCCTCTATTTTGGCTCAATTTTCAAAGAGTTGTGATCTAGAGACATTTGCATAAGCTTCAGGTCATCCAGATTGGGATACAACAATGAATAAAGAGTATTGTTCTTTAATGGAAAATGATACTTGGGACTTTGTACCTCTTCTGAAAGGAAGAAAACTTGTCAGATGTAATTGGGGGTATAAAAATAAGTATGTATCATATGGAAGTGTTGTGTTGAAATACATTGGTCCTGGTTAGTTTCCAAAGGATTCTCTCAAGTTGAAGGAGTTGACTATAATGGAACCATTGCTCCTGTAGCCAAAATTAATTCCATACACCTCAATCTTGCCTTTGCTACCTCACATAAATGGGAGGTCCATCAGATGGTGTTTAAATATGCCTTCTTGCATGGGGATTTGGAAGAAAAAATCTACATGGAACAACCTCATGGCTATGTCCAAAATGACTCCAGCCTTTTTTTCCACCTCAAGAAATATGTGTATGGCCTTAAGCAAGCTCCTTGAGCTTGGTATGCCAAAATGGACTGCTTTATTTTTTATACCGACTTTTATAGATGTCATTTTGACCCTAATGTATATACCAAGAAAGTAGGAAGCCATCTCATAATCCTTGTTATTTATGTTGATGACCTTATCCTCACTGGTAGTGAACCAAAAATTTTAAACCATGTGAAAACCATCCTTAAGAAGAAATCTGAAATGACCAAATTAGGTTATTTACACTATTTTCTTAGCCTCAAAGTTTTGCAAACCAAGGAAGGAATTTTTATTTCTTGTTCTAAGTATGCATGTGACCTTCTTCATCTCTTTCACATGTAATATTCTAAACTAGCCCCTTCTCCTTTCCAGCCTGGAGTCAAACTTGTTGCCACCTATACTTCTCCCAAAGTTGATGCCTCCTTGTATCGTTAGTTAGTTGCTAGCCTTTTATATTTGACTCATACCCATCCTACTATTTCCTTTTTTGTTGGTATATTTTCCCAGTATATGAAAACACCCTATGAAATCCATTGGAAATTAGCTAAAAGGATACTTCAATATGTTTGGGGTACAGCTTAGTTTGGGATACATTACAACTCATATGGGACTTCTTTATTGGTTGGTTTTGTTGATTTAGATTGGGTCGATGACCCTATTGATATAAATTATACAGAAGGAGATCCGGATTAGATCATTATATTATTTTTCATCTATATCACTACTTTTTGGGTGAAAAAATTGGAGGAATCAGCTTGCAGGTCCATTTTGGCAGCTGGTCTAAATTTGGAAATTTGGGTCCAAAAAATAGTCAAAAATATTCTTGAGCCATTTTGACGTATCAAACGACCTTATTTTTGGTCCAAAACTTATTGTACTAGAATATTATAAGTTTTAAATGTTGATACCTTTCCAACGGCGCAGACCATTCATCATTTAGAGTTTGTATGAGAAAGTTATGTCTCCTGCAAGTTGACCTACCATATTGATCACCATGGTGCGAGTGGATGCCACATCAACCTCCATTACTTAGACATGTGGGGCTAGCCACGTAGTGTATTTTCTAAGAACATTTTATAAGGTTCAAAACCCTATCACAATTAAAGGTTGAGGAAGTCAAAAACCTATCCCTAGATGGCTATTGAGATATGTCACATACGAGGCCACTAAGAGAAGAAGGGGTTCCATTCATTTGCATTGTATCTTATTCCATAGCTGAGAAAAACATCTGAGAGTGGTATTGTGTGAGAATAACAAAGGAAGAGAGATTTTTTAGTAGCCATATAGGCCACAGATCAAAGGAAACTCCACAAAGAGTGCCTCTTTCTTTGTACTTGCATGATTTCTTTACCAGAGAAAAGAGAGCAAAGAAACCTCACCTTCTAGCTAGGTTTTTTCCCATATTAGGTTTCCCCGGTCATATCTTGTGTTTATTTGTGGATGGTGTGAATGTGTTTTAATGTTCTCTAATTTTTATGCATTTTATCTATTTTATCAGTAACTAAATATTATGCAAATATAAAGGAAATTAACCTTAATAGTAAATATTTTAGTATTTTATTAGATCTGTTGTGATGAACTGTTCCAATGGAATATCCACGACAGTTTACAGATCATATTGGTATTAGAGTAGGTTTTTATTTTGGGCATTTGTGGGAACTTTCAAGACATGGGAATCTACTTAAAGGGAAGTCATAGAGAACCCTAGCCATGGCGGACGAGTCTGTTCATAATAACCCTCGAGATCCAACAGAAGAGATATTTGAGAGATTGGAAGCACAAATTGTCAACATCAGTCGCAATATGAATCTCCTCATGGAGGATCTAGCAAGAACTATCAGATCATTCAAAGATGATGGAGGATCTAACTTTGAGAACAAATTGAAGGGGAAATTAGAAGATCAGGAAGAAAAGGATTCGTGGAAAGAATCCAAAAAAGAGAAGTCGAGTTCGAGTGTCCTGAACCCTTCACAACCCATATTCAAGATGGAAATGAAAGTGGACATAAATCCATATCAATGTGAGATCATTGCATTAAAAATGAATCATTGGTTGCAAAAACTATAATTTTATTTCACCATTCGCCATATAGATGAAGAGAAGAAGATGACCAATATTGTCACCAGGAAGAGAATATTGTTCATATACCTTCTCACAACTCAGATATTGGATGAAAATATTGTCACCGGGAAGAGAAGAAGATGACCAAACTATTTCACATCAAGATTCAGTTCTAGAAGACCAAGATAGATACCATTTTCAACTCTGGTTCACAAGATAATCTCATAGTAGTGGATCTAGTCAACAAGATTGGATTGGAGATTCACAATCATCCTAGCCCCTATCCATTCAATTTGGTAAATAAGGATGCAGAGATAAAGGTAAAAAAACAGGGTAAGATTAAATTTGTTATAAGTGTTGATTTTATTGATGAAGTGGAATTGTATGTAGTACCCCTTGATGTATTTGGAGTAGTGTTTGGAATCCATTACATGTATATGAGGGATGAAATATTCATGAGGAGAGCCAACCAATTATGATTGATCAAGGATGGGAAGTCCTACATCATCAATGCACATAAAGGCAAGTCAAATGTCTCACTGGTGAGTTCCAATCAAGCTAAGAAGTTGATTAGATCTAGTAAGAAATATGTTTTACTTTTCTTAAGAGAAAATCAGTCTGATGATGAGTCAATGCGAGTGAAGGCATCTCTGGTGGGGTGTACTAAAGAGAATAAACAACAATTGGAGGAGTTTCTATAGAAATATAGAATAAAGGGCTACCACCCAAGAGGGAAGTGGAGCATGAAATACAATTGTTTCCAGACTACCCATTGTCGAATATTGGTCTGTATAGACAGTCTGTTCTGGAAGCGAATGAAGTGAAAAAGAAATTGCAACAGTTGTTGGAGTAGGGTTTAATTTGACCAAGTACCTCACCTTGTGGGTCACCCATCATAATTATTCCCAAGAATAATGGTACTTGGAGAATGTGTATCGATTACAGGGCATTGAACAAGATTACACTGAAGAATCGGTACCCCCTGGCAAGGATCGATGATCTATTGGACTAGTTGCAACATGCCAAGTACTTCACTAAAATAGATTTTAAATAAAGATATCACCAGGTATGAATCAAAGAAGAAGATACCTGGAAGATTGCCTTCAATACAAGGAAAGGTTTGTGTGAGTGGTTGGTTATTCCATTCGGTTTATGCAATGCATTGGCTACATTTATGAGACTAATTAACGATGTTTTACACACTTATCTAGATTCATTTTTTATTGTTTATTTGGATGATATACTAGTTTATAGTGCTACCTCGTAGGAGCATATGTCACATCTTATGGAGGTGTTAGAGACTCTGAAAAAGCACCAAAAAGTGGAAAATCTCAATAAATGTGAGTTCGCTCAACAGTGTTTGGTGTATTTGGGGTATGTGATCGGTGGATGGGAGCTCACGATAGATATCGAAAAGATGGAGGCCATCATGAAATTTCCAATTCCTACAAATGTCATTGAATTTAGGAGTTTTGTTGGGGTATCACAATACTTGCAGAAGTTCATAGCTTCATTTTTAGTGGTAGTTGCACCACTCCACACCATAACATCCAGTGGTAAGAGTTTCCAGTGGGGTAAGAATCCACAGAAGGCCTTTGATCAGATGAAAATAAATATCAGTCAAGCACCAGTACTCGCGCTACCAAACTTGCAAAATATTTTCAAAGTGGAGACAGATGCAAGTGGGTATGCCATGGGAGTAGTACTAGTGCATGGAGGAAGGCATGTCTGTTATCATTCTAAAGTATTTCATGGGGAAATTCTCAACTAACCTACCTAAGACAAGGATCTCTATGCCTTGGTACAAGTTGTCAAAAATTGGAAACACTATCTGATGGAAAAGGATACCATCATCTAGACAGATCACCAACCATTACAATACTTTCAGGGCTAGAGTAAGCTACAACAAACTAGAAATTACAAGTGGATGGGGTTTTTACAACAATTTCATTTGTTCATAAAGTATAACAAGGGTATCACAAATAATTTGGCAGGCATTCTTTCACAGCCACCCGCATATAATATTACAACTTTGGGAACTCTAATGCACATGGAGTATTTTACCCATGATGCATACAAATAGGCATACACAGAAGATGAGGACTTCAAGGAGGTGTTTCAGTAGCTACAAGGCCAAATTTATATATAAGAAGGTGATGGAAAGGATGACTATCATTTCCATAATGGTTTACTCTACAATCTCGACAAGCTCTTTGTTCCTAAAGGTGAACTATTATAGCTTATCAGAGAAGCTCACACATCCAAGGTTGCAGGAAATTTTGGTGTTGGGAAGACAGTTGCTAGTTTATAGATATATGTGTATTATCCCATAATGCAAGAATATGTATCATGATATATTAGAGGATGTATACTTTATTGTACCAACAAGCCCAACAATAGGGAGCAAGGTCTAGACCATCCCTTACCTGCACCCACTCGACCTTGGGAAATAATTTTCATGGATTTTATGTGAGGTTTACCAACGACCAATAAGGGATATGACTATCTATTTGTGGTAGTTGACAGGTTCAGCAAAATGTGAATTCTCATGCCTTGTAAAAAGTTCGTAACTAGACAAGAAGCAATAAATAAGTTCTTTGAATGGGTCTGGCTGCACTTTGGGATACCAAGGAGCATCATCTCAAATAGGGATACTAGATTTATCAATGCATTTTGGACTACACTGTGGGAGAAGATGGACACTAAGTTGAATAGGTATATTTCATTTCATCCACAGAAAGATGGGTAGACAGAAGTAGTCAATAGGACTTTGGTGCAGCTTTTGAGGGGTTACAATTAGAAGCATCCGAAGACCTAGGATGAAAATTTGATCTATATACAACACTCTTATAACAGATCATTCCACTCTTCTACCGATAAGTCCCCTTTTGAAACTTTCTTTGGGTATTTTCCAACTTCGCCCTTAGATTTTGTATATGGACAACAAGGAGGATTGGGGGAGGACCTCACAGGAGATGCACTAAAGGAATAATTTTTTTTTAGAAGATCAGGAAGATCCATTTGCAAGTACATGAGACATTGAAGAAGTCACAGGAAACGTGCAAGGCTAGACATGACCAAAACAGAATAGAGAAAACATTTAAAGTGTGAGACAGAGTATGGTTATAGTTGAATAAGGAAAGACTACAGGGTCCTAATAAGAAGATCAAGGCTCTACACTATGGTCCTCTTGAGGTATTAGAAAAGGTGTGAGATAATGCCTACAGACTCAGTATACCCCCATACATGTGTATTTAATCAATAGCCAATGTGGAGAATCTCAATCTCTATGAGCCCTCCATGTTGGATCAAGAGGAGGAGAAGGTCCTACCTTCCATAGAGGATTTAGCACTAGATTCTCAGACAGAGTTGGAAGAAGACATAGTTTTGCAGAAGTGGTCTAGAACTACAAGACATGGGCAACATGACCTTTGGCAGATTGGGTTGAAAGGACAACTTCCAGGAAAAGAAAAATGTACTCCACGGAGAAGGTAGAGGAAATTTTTCCTCACCTCATTCAGTAAATATTTTGGGGACCAAAAGCCTCCCTATATAGGGAGGTATGATCGATATTGGATAATTATATTATTTTTCATTTATCTCACTATTTTTGGGTGGAAAATTGGAGGAATTAGCTTGTAGGGCCATTTCATAGGTTGGTCCAAATTCGGAAATTTGGGTCCAAAAATAGTAAAAATATATTATGAATCCATTTTGAGGCATCAAACAACCTTTTTTTTGTCCAAACCTTTCTATGATGGAAGATTCTAAATTTTACACATCAATACCTTTCCAACGGCACAAATCGTTTGTCAATCAAAGTTCTCATATGAGAAATTTATGCCTCCCACAATTTGACCTACCATATTGATCACCATGGTGTGATTGGTTGTCACATCAGCCTCCATTACTTAGACATGTGGGGCTAGTCACGTAGTGGATTTTCTAAGAAAATTATAGAAGGTCCAAAACCTTATCACAATTGAAGGTTGAGGAAGTCAAAAACCTATCTCTAGATGGCTATTGGGCTATGTTAAATACCAGGCCACTAAGAGGAGAATGGGTTCCATTCTTTTGCATTGTATCTTGTTCCATAGCTGCAAAAAACATATGAGAGTGGTATTATGCGATCATAACAGAGGAGGAGATATTTTGTAGCATCCATACAAGCCACAGGTCAAAGGAAACTCCACAAAGAGTACATCTTTCTTCGCACTTGCATCATTTATTTACTAGAGAAAAGAGAGCAGAGAAACCTTGCCTTATAGCTGGGTTTTTTCCCATATTAGGTTTCTCGGGTCATATATTATGTTTATTTGTGGATGGTGTGAATGTTTTGTACTGTTCTTGTTGGCCCTTGACCAAGTTTTGGGAGACCCTTGGTCAAGTTGACCTATTTTGGGAATTCGACAACCTGTCGAAGATGGAGCGCAAGATGAAGCAGAGATCGCGGGATCTTGGCCCCTTTTTGGGTCTTTTTTGGGATTTGGGAATATGTAACGGGAATGGGATGTCGGCCCATGGGTTTACCCATTTTTAGGCCTATTTTGTATGTATAAATATAAGGCTAGGCAATGTAAAAAGTAGTTGAATAGTGCGCAAGTATTTTGCAAGTTGGCTAAGTGCTAAGAGTGGGATCTATGTGATCAAGAAGTGTAAGGCTTCGTGCATACTGTGTGGGACTTGCAGATCCAAGTGAAAGTGATTGTAAGATACTGTGAAGGGATTTGTGTTGTAATGCAAGGAAGGAGGATCTAGCGAGCTGCACAGATCTCATGTCTTATGTAGAGTAAGGGTTTTTGGCTCTGTGCATGTAGACGACTGATTGAAGCTAATAAATAAGAAGAGTTGGTGGATGTAGCCCAAGGGTGGGGGTGAACCACGTAAATACTATGTTATTATGCTCTGTGCGATGTTCTGATGTGTTTATGTGTTATGTACTAAGTGCTTGATATAGATAGATAGATAGATCTGTTTATGATTTGTGCTTATGATGAATCTGGATGTTATATCTGATAGAGGTAAATGTGCTTAGTGCTTAAATCTGCTAGATCTGATCCATTTCTTTATGCTAAGTGCTTAAATACATTAGATCAGGGTGAATGTTCTGATGCTCTGTTTTATTTGTGAAGTAGACATTGTTTAAATACTAACGAATTGACGGTGCTAAGTGCTCTATTAAGTATTATAATCACATATCTGTGTCCTAGCTAAGGTTGCAGAAACCTGAGTCCTGCAACCACCCCTACCTCTACCTCGGGTGAGACTTCATTTGCTTCGCAGGTGTTGCCGAAAGGGCCGGTAGTTAGGGTTTTGTTGGTGCATTGTTGTAGCATTGAACCCTGGGTCTGCCTCTGTGCCAACAAATGGTTCCGTTGCTAGGACCTGAAGATGTGATTGATGGGAACTAAGGAAGAAGAAGATTTTTGCAAAGATCCAACCTGAAATTGTGAAAGCTCTATGCGTAGATCTATTGCTCTAGTGCATAGTACTCTACTTAGTTTGAAAAGCTCTGTGCTAAGGAAAAGTAATCCAATTTGAAGAAAAGAGGTAAGATCTGGAAGCTTTGTGCTCTAAGAAAGGCAAAAGTGAGACTTTTTTATTAAAAGAGGTAAGATCTGACAGCTCTGTGCTCCGATAAAGGTAAGAATATTGAAAATTTCTAGGTCTCAAAGCTTTGTGCTATACGGAAGTAAGATAAGAGGAAATTTTTGTTTCTAAAGCATGGATCTAGGTATGTTTGATAGATTATGTCCTAGCTTGAAAACTAGGGTATTAATAGATGAAAGAAGATTTGATATGAATAGATCCGATAAGAATAGCGGAAAATATGTTATACCTATGCATAGAAAGAATGTTTGGACTAATAAGTGTATGCAGGATCCTAGAAAGAATTTTTTGCAGGTTAGCTACCATGATCCTAGTGTGCAGTACAGGAAAGGCTAGGGATAATTTAAAATAAAGAGAGGATTAACCCTTTGTTACAGTACATCTTGCTAAGGAATGCCCTGGGAGAAGACCTAGTTGTCTTTGTTGTAAAGCTATGTACCATGAAGTTTTGGATTTCCCTGGAATGATTTCTAAGGTTGAAAAAATGAATATGAATCAAGAAAACCCTAAGGCAGATCCATAAACTAAGATTATGAAAGAATCCCAAAAAGAATCAGAGAGAGTATTTCTATAGATAAGAGAAACCCTGAATCACCACTGACATGTCAACTTATCATAGATCGCAAAGTTTACAACATGCTCTCCCCACATAAGTACCTGACCCAGACTAAGGGGAAGAATTCGAAGATAATCCCCCAGTCGTGGACCCATAACCTCGCGTAGTCCACCCTGCTCAATGTCATGAATATTCCTCACTTCATACGACACCAGGAGGTGAATGCATGCATCAAGCTACTGTTGTCTTGTTACCATGAAGGTTATTTGTGGTTAAACCATCGTATAACAGTTGATTCGACACTGATCAATTGGATCACAGGTTTGAGTATGCAAGGACCCGATCCACAAGAGTTTTACCCTGGGAAATCCATGGATCGTGCTCTAGCACAGCGGATCAAGGACACTTATGGCGATGTCGAGAAGGGAATGTGAAGCTACAAGGTAGCCTCTATCCAGAGTGGAACAGTGTGCCTCACCTGTCAATTGATTGCAGGGAAGTTAGTACGAAAAAACCAACCCACCCAAGTCACTGGTTTTGTAGTCGACCTCGCAGGGAAGTGCGCAGAAGGACTTCAGATAAACTAGGCCAAGTACCTGGTGAACCAATTAGAAATCGACTGTAGAGAAGCCCGGGATCAAGGGTACGAATTTCATTTCAGCTGGATATTGATCCTGATCACTTTTATTGCCTGGGAGATGTCGGAAGGTGTGACCTTCTCGGACATCGATCCTTTCAAACCATTGGCCGTGAAGTTCAGTACACTGCGGTACTCAAGCGATATGAATAAACAATGTTAATCCAATGTTTATTTTCATACCTATTACAACTAGCTGAATACATCCATCCAGTCCGAGCCTCACATCACTCCGAACACTCTACATTGGTTCAGGCCCCTGATGAAGTTCAGCGCAGACTGACATTTTATTTACATCACAGTGCGCGCTGACGAACACAAGCAACATCTCCAATCCTACTATAAGCTAACGGAGGAGGACTTGGAGTAGATCACCAAGGACTGGTCAGTGGACCTCCTCATTCCAGCAGACCCTGCAGAGATATCTGACATCAACAGCCCATAAACTGCGTAGGATACACTCGGACCTAGCAGAACAAAGAAAATTGAAGAGGTTCACGATTTAGACAGTGCATTCGTGAAGACTGCTTCCGTCTCACCAGAGAAAGGAGGTGATGGTGAAGAGTTGAATGAAAAAGAGGTCGAACGATAGCAGGGTGACGAGGTTGATCCCCTGAATAAGAGGAAAGGTTTGCCTCTAAAACCTTCCTTTTGGAAGAAAGCGAAGGCCACCATGACCAAGATGCAGACCGTCTTCACCTATGA
>JASDQU010738876.1:34637-45186 GCA_032191745.1 Picea mariana
GGCGCGGGGGTCCGGGTTGGGGCTTAGCCCCAGCCCCCGGTTTCACATGTCTGACCATATGACCCTTTGTCATGGAGAGCACGCGAATTCGGATTTCAAACGGGGTTAGACATGGTTTTATGTGTATTACCATGTGACCCTGCCTCTTTGCACGCGAGGGGAATTTGTTTTTTTTAAAATGGTTAGCCCATGGTTTCGGGTGCTTACCCATATGCCCATGGCTTTGGCGGTTAGGGGTTGGGTGCACCCTAACCGTTCGATAGTTTAGCCTGTTTTTTGGTTACGCGCCAGTGCTAGGTTTTAGCATGATTTTTTGCATGTGTGCTAGGTTGGACGCCCAGAGGTGCGTTTTGGTGAACCAGAGACAACAAGCTTGAAGGAAGATAATATATGTGTTTTTATATATTTAAGTTTGAATTATTGTATGGTTGGCGGGGGGGTCCAGGCTTGGGCTTAGCCCCAGCCCCCGGTTTCACATGTTCGCCCATATGAAACTTTGTCACAAGGAGCGTGCGAATTCGGATTTCAAACGGGGTTAGCCACGGTTTTATGTGTATTACCATGTGACCTTGCCTCTTTGCGCGCGAGGGGAATTTGTTTTTTAAAAAATGGTTAGCCCATGGTTTCGGGTGCTTACCCATATGCCCATGGCTTTGGCGGTTAGGGGCTGGGCGCGCCCTAACCGTTCGACAGTTTAGCCCATTTTGTGATTTCACTCCAGTGCTAGGTTTTGGCACGAGTTTTTGCATGTGTGCTAGGTTGGACGCCCAGAGGTGCGTTTTGGTGAACTAGAGACAGCAAGCTTGAAGGAAGATAATGGCAGGAGGCCTATCTTCTTCATTTTTTGGCCAAATGAGGTGCCGAAAAAGCCCAGCTAGGGGTTTTTGGACGTTCTAAATCCATTGGCACTATTTTCAAAGGAATTTGAAGACTTCTTTTTCAGTTTTTAACCATTGAAGTTTCAGAGAGCTCTAGGGAGCTTGAAGCCCTCATTGTTTGAGGTCGTGCTCAGATGAGCCCATGTTTGTTTTCTGTGATTGAATAATCATTTTTATCTAATTATTATGCTCTGAACACTTTGGGATAGGTTTCAGATCCATTTGAGGACTTTTACAGGTGTTTTTTCCACAAAGAAGCTCAGGGAAGCTTAATGCCACATGTAGAAGAGGTCATGCCCGGATGAGCCATGATCCGTTTTCAGAGTTCTATTAGTCATTTTTGGGGTTTTTATGTATTCTGAACCCAATGGTACAGTCAGTATTTCCATTGGAGTTGAGCAGAATATTTTAAAAGAATCTTTGACAAATTAATCCCAAAGAGCCAAGTCCATTGATGGAGGCTCAAGGTGATGTATCCCGGAGAGGGGTGAACTCCTTTATCATCTTGTTATTGTTGTGAGTTTGATGGTTTATTTGTTGCAAGTTATGTTTATGTGTATTTATTTAAAGCACATATTTAACCATTTAAAAGAACATTTCCTCACACATGAACATTTAAAAGAAGATGCATAAACTTGACGCATAATCTATCTTGCATATTTTAACACATGGAGCAAGGTCCTGTAAAGTTTATTTTAATGACGTAGAGGGTGCTTGCATAGCATAACAAGTCAGCCCACTATTTTCAGATCAGGTGGTATCAGAGCATAGTTTGTTTTGCTCATGTGATTGCCATTGATAGCTTGAGATTTAGCTGTTGGTATTATTGTGCAAGTTTTGTGTTGAAGTTTGATATCTTGCAAGGATGGAGGAAGCTTCAAACATTGATAGTTATCATACATCTTCATTATCTAAGTTCTTTGACAAAGAGATGTTGAAGGAGTTGCTAACCATGAGAGATGTGGGAAGATAGAAAGCAGAGCATTGCCCTTGAAGAGCAGTTGATGGCCATGAAGAAGGAGAAAGACCAACTTCTTGAAAAGTTTCATGAGATGGAGACTCAAATCCATGAGGCAAAAGAAACCCTTGCCAAGTACATGCATGAACATGAGGTATGTAATGTTATTTTATCTTCAAATTCCTCTCAAGATGAATGTTTTGGTGTTTTTAAAATTCACACAAGAGGAATAGGGTCCAAGTTATTGTTAAAAATGGGCTATGAAGGTAAAGGGTTAGGCAAGCATGCACAAGGAATTGTTGAGCCTATTGTTGTTGAAGAGAGACCCAAGTATTGTGGTCTTGGATATGAACGAAGAGATGGAGCAAATTCCAAAGTTGAGGAGACAAGGGAAAAAGTTCCAAGAACAAATTTTTTTTCAAGTTCACCTCCTCAAGAAGGCTATAAAGGTGAAAGTTAAAGAACTTTTGTTGAAAGTTCAATCCCTCAAGCATGCAAAGCTTGTGTTCAAGATGAATGCAAATGTGTGAAATGAAAGATTTGTGACAACGATGAGGACAAGAACACTATTGTTGGTATTCAAAGGAGAGCTTGTAACTCTTCAAATTCACCTCCTCAAAGAGGCAATAAAGGTGAATGTTAAAGGTATAATTCTGCTTATCATTCAGTTGCTTTTGATTATGTTAAGCATGATAAATTTGTATGTAAAAATGGAAGAAAAAGTCCATGTATATATTGTGGTTTATATAACCATCATGTTTCAAAATGTTGGAAAAGAATGACCACTTTCAGGAAACTTTACAAGCAAAGACAACTTGAAAAGAGGATGCAAAAGATTTGCACTCATTGTTAGAAGCGGGGTCATCTCATTGACCAATGTTGAACATTGCATCCAACCACTCATACACAGTACAAGAATTAGATGGATAAAGATATTGGCAAGAATGGAAGAGGAGATTCCATCATTGATGTGTGTCAAGATGATTCACAAGAAGACGATTTTCAGCAAAAGAATTCACCATTGAGTTGGCTTGGTAAGAAATGATTGGATTTCTTGAGCAAGTAAGGCTTGCATTTTCTGTTGTAGATGCATATTTCAGTCTTATGTGTGCATTTATGTTGAGAGTATGACAAGTTGCAGTGATTTATCACAACTTGTATGATGCAAGTTGCATGTGAATGCAATTCATTTGAAGGCATTTTTGTTGTTGCAAAACTTCGCTAGGAGGATGTAAAAGTGGGGTATGATGTTCACTTGTTACAACCATATATCTTTTTCATATTCAGCTCTTATGTACTCACATGCTTCGGGTTTATGTACTTATGTTTGTATTGGAAGGAGAGTTGAAGAGTCATGCACATGCATTTGTTTTTGTGTATGTGTAAGCAGTGAACCTGGTGATAGTTCATCATGAATGATTCATGATTGTAACATGATTGTGTATCATGAATGTCGACTTGTCATTTTGGGAAGGTCGATATGTTTCAAATGAGTCTCAACTTGTGTCGATGTTGTCTTGACGACTATGTTGTGTCGATCATGTTTTTTCGACTTGTGTTTAGTCGATGGTGTTTGTTGGGTTGTAAGTTGATTTTAAGTACACCAAGATGCAGGAAAACGCCATGTACTTTGATGAAGTACAAGATGTGACCATTTTCTTGAAGATCAAAAGACTTTGTTGGCATCATTTTCAGTCTTGTATAAATTTGTTTTCAAGATTGATGGTTTTCTTGGCTTGTGACAAGATGTCGCAGGAAAGTTTTTGCAACCATTGGAGAGCGGATTTTTTTGACGCAAAAGAGTTCACAAGAGGGACTTGATTCTCAGTGGGAAGGTTGGTAGTCTTCCAAGCACAAAGAGAACAGTGGGTCAGCAGCAGCCAGAGAACAGTGGTTGAGGGACATAGCCAGTTGCAGTGCAAGGCATGTCAAGGTATTTAGGTGATTGTCAAAAAGACTTTTCAAGTAGAATTAGTTGATAGAACTTGAAAGCAGAAGAGTATTGAAGCTCAGACAGATAATCATAAGATTTTGTGGGTCCAAAAGCCTTTCTATGGGAAGGCGTGATCAAAATCTGGACCAGGGGTCAAAATTTAGCTCAAAAATCAAAGTTTTCAGAATTGCCTCAAAACGAACAGGTGCGTATCCCTCATCGTCACGAACCCAATGCAACTTGTTTGGGTTCAAACGGACTTCAGATGAGAGAGATATCGCGATCTGTTTGAATCGTCAAATAGGCAAAACAAATTGTTGACTGTACAGTCTGTACAGCTGATGTGGCAGAGGCCATACGATGATATGGCATGTCTGTACACTAAGGTGGCAGGTGGGGATGTGTCATTCACTCATTGGTAGATGTGGATGAATCAATTTGTGACACATGGCATTTAATGGGCAAATGGAGTGGTGCCACGTGGCCCAGGCGTGGGCTGCCATGTGGCACCATGGTATAGGTTGGTTGTTTAAAATATAATGGAGTCTATGGGGATCAAACCTCGGACCTCCCCAACGTGCAAATATTTGGAAAGGCTGCCCAACCGGCGCGCCACACATTAGTTATTATCATATATATGTGTTTTTATATATTTAAGTTTGAATTATTGTATGGTTGGCGCGGGGGTCCGGGTTGGGGCTTAGCCCCAGCCCCCGGTTTCACATGTCTGACCATATGACCCTTTGTCATGGAGAGCACGCGAATTCGGATTTCAAACGGGGTTAGACATGGTTTTATGTGTATTACCATGTGACCCTGCCTCTTTGCACGCGAGGGGAATTTGTTTTTTTTTAAATGGTTAGCCCATGGTTTCGGGTGCTTACCCATATGCCCATGGCTTTGGCGGTTAGGGGTTGGGTGCACCCTAATCGTTCGACAGTTTAGCCTGTTTTTTGGTTACGCGCCAGTGCTAGGTTTTAGCATGATTTTTTTCATGTGTGCTAGGTTGGACGCCCAGAGGTGCATTTTGGTGAACCAGAGACAACAAGCTTGAAGGAAGATAATGGCAGGAGGCCTATCTTCTTCATTTTTTGGCCAAATGAGGTGTCGAAAAAGCCCAGCTAGGGGTTTTTGGACGTTCTGAATCCATTGGCACTATTTTCAAAGGCATTTGAAGAATTCTTTTGCAGGTTTTTAACCATTTAAGTTTCATAGAGCTCTAGGGAGCTTGAACCCTCATTGTTTGAGGTCATGCTCAGATGAGACCATGTTTGTTTTCTGTGATTGAATAATCATTTTTGGCTAATTATTATGCTCTGAACAATTTGGGATAGGTTTCAGATCCATTTGAGGACTTTTATAGGTGTTTTTTCCACAAAGAAGCTCAGGGAAGCTTAAGGCCACATGTAGAAGAGGTCATGCCCGGATGAGCCATGATTCGTTTTCAGAGTTCTATTAGTCATTTTTGGGGTTTTTATGTATTCTGAACCCAATGGTATAGTCAGTATTTACATTGGAGTTGAGTAGAATCTTGTAAAAGAATCTTTGACAAAATAATCCCAAAGAGCCAAGTCCATTGATGGAGGCTCAAGGAGATGTAGCCCGGAGAGGGGTGAACTTATTTATCATCTTGTTATTGTTGTGAGTTTGATGGTTTATTTGCTGCAAGTTATGTTGCTGTGTATTTATTTAAAGCACATATTTAACCATTTAAAAGAACATTTCCTCACACATGAACATTTAAAAGAAGATGCATAAACTTGATGCATAATCTATATTGCATATTTTAACACATGGAGCAAGGTCCTGTAAAGTTTATTTTAATGAAGTAGAGGGTGCTTGCATAGCATAACAAGTCAGCCCACTATTTTTAGATCACCGATGACATGGGTAATTATAATCAAAGTATTCCTATCAATGCTCCCAATATACCAAAGATCTTCTCTCCTAGATCCAAAATGAATTTTCAACCAAATGTCCAAAAGAATCTGCACTTTCCTATGGAAAGGAGGGAAAATAACTCAAAAAAATATTCACTTGGTCAACTGGAACCAAATTACCAGTGATACAATAGGTTGGGGGAATACAATCTACACTGTCAGAACATGATATCATCTCCTTGCAAGTGATGAACAACAATACCCTCGATCAAATATTTGGACCCAAATTTGGCATCCAGACAACATGCTTAAATTAAACTTTGGCCCACAAAAAAATACTCACTGCTAAAAATTTACAGAAGCATGAAATAAATGGCCCATCTTCATGTGTCTTATGCCAAAATGTCGAGGAAGGCATCGACCATATGTTTTTGGATTGTAAATTCACCAACAAAGTATGGAAATTTGCTTTGGGGCTCTCTAGCAAAGGCTAGCTTGGCTTGACACAATCTTCGATCTCTTCTCTAAATGGAGGACCCACTACCTCGGGATTTTCACAAGGGATTTTCACAAGGGATTTTCACAAGCAATCCCATCTTCAAATGACTATGGGTCATGCTACCAAAATATATATGATGGAATGTTTGGTTTGAAAAAAATAAAAGAACCTTTAGGGGAGAAGATGTCAATGAAAAATCAACAGTAATGAAAGCCCGTGCATCCATTTTTGAATACATGATGATTCGAGTCCACTAGAAGAACCAAATATTGGACATGCAAGAAGCCAATTGGATGACCACTCTCCAGCTGAAAACAAATCTCCCAACTGTAAACCAATATTCATTCGGCACTACAAAATGGGCACTACACCTGATAAGAGAATATTTTTAATGTTGGCAAATACAACAACAAGAACCAATTATTTTCTTCAACAGAGCATCGCAAAGCAATCCATGTGCAAAAGGCATGTGAGGTGGGTAATTAGACAATCAGGAGAACTTATCATTCTAAAATATTCTTGAGGCCTCAGAACTATGACCAATAATGAAGCGGAAGCTTACGCACTTTATGAAGGCATTAGGCAGGCTACGTTGAAAGGAATACGATAAATTATAATTTGTGGTGACTCTATGATTCTTATAAGGTGTAACGATCCACCTCGTTACGAACACAACTTCTTATAACAAGTGAAAAAATTATTTTTTTTTGTGTGTGTGTGCGCGTGTACAAGGATAATAACTACATTCAACTTTGCGTCGCCATACGATGATGAACATGACGCATGCACTGTGATGAAAACATAAAGATCTAAGACGCACATAAACCTCTGCAAACCATGAACGACAATCAACCGAAAAATAAAATGACTGACTACCCGTCCATCCTACCCTGCAATGGTTAGGACCTCCAAGACACATAAGCAACGCTCAAGCCCAGGTTCCCATCGATTTTAACCATTTAAGGTCTCAGGGCTGGAGACTGTTCTGAGGAACATGGAGGTGTATACATCCGCCCAACACAAGCAGACTAAGCAATAAAACATATATATTCAAGTACAACAATAGTTAAGGATCAACCATGTCCTCTACGATGCGCAAGTCAATTAATGGTAAATTCAATTTTTAGCAATTCCAATTGTTAATAAAATCCCTTACTGAGGCAATCTCAATTGATTGTACACCGCCATTTACTAAATCATATTGACCTATTGCACTTAGTTCAAGACATTATATTTTATCTACTATTAAGGATAATTAGTTTCATCAACGGTACCATAAATAACAACTATTTTTCATTTTACATTACAATAACTAATACAATGACCATCACATTACATCTGATGTGTTATTTATGTCAATTACAATAACCTTACCCTAAAAACATAACACATCAACATTAACCATTCCATAACCATCAACATCAATATTGAGCATTTCATTACATTATCATCACCATAAAACAAATATCATTAATATTAACTTGACCATAAGCATTATCATTAGGCTTTACATCATATTAATCATTGCCAAACACCATAATAACCTTAGCATTAACTTGGCCATAAGCATTAACATTAAGTATTACTTTTCATGGATCATTACCCTAATACAATAATAATATTAGCATCATTTCATAAATTAACTGTTTAAGCATGGTGCATGGTTTATAGTGCATAGTGCCTNATGAAATGATGCTAATATTATTATTGTATTAGGGTAATAATATTAGCATCATTTCATAAATTAACTGTTTAAGCATGGTGCATGGTTTATAGTGCATAGTGCCTATGAACTACTTCAATATCTATTTAATTATGAACTAAGCTAAACTAAAAGAATGGTGCATAGGGCATCAAGGCAGAATCTAAGTCAAGATGTAAAGGACATTAACAACTCGTTCGAAATTAAGACCATTCGTGAGTGGTTAAGGGTAAAGTTTCTGGCGTTAACACTGACTTGCTTTAGCCTTGCGTGAAAATTCATTATCGTAAAATAATAACAACCATACTTGATAACCACCTTATATTTTTCGTTACGAAAATCTTGTAATGAATTACAATTACCAATAATTTATTTATTCTCAATAACAATAAAACTGCAACATTCCTTACCATAAATGACCTCACCATTACATTTTGGAATTACAATAACTTGGTAATGATATCGAATGCGTTTCAAGTTAATGACGATTAATGCAGCAATATATTAATACGACCATCAGTATCACAATTATCCAACTATTTATATTAAGGCACGGGTACTTAGATAACCATATTACCTCATTATTTTGTTTATCCCAATGACAAAAATGAAAACTGAATTATTTGGGACAGTAGACTTGATATTTTTTTGAATAGTTGCAAATAGGAAATGTCAACTTTTTAAACATTAGTCTCAACCTGACCTGTAAGGTAAAAGTTAAAAATATGGATATACACAATTCGTTACATTCAGGGTTTTTTTTGAGATGATTCTAAAGAGCAAGTAGTCAATTATGGTAATCAACTAACCTTCGATTTCATTACCAGGACGATCAATCTGGAACGAATGCAAGTCAATATTTAACAACAGGTAATCAACTAAATTCTGATTCTGGTGGATCGATTTGAAAAATAAAACAAGAATTTTAACTAAGGAACAAAGCATTGGACTAATACAACACAAAATCAATTCGAAAAGCATGCAAGTGAAGGTTTTAAATAAAGTATAAGGTCTTCGGCGAGGGTAAACTCGGGAATTTAAAACCGAGACAGAAATCCTTTCGGAATCTTTAACTTGCTGCAGGGTGCGATTAGGGAGAGTCATCACCCAGTACATGGAGATTATGCCGAAATCACCATCACGGAATTGATAAGAGACCAGAGATATTGCACCATTCTGTGCAAGGCCAGGCGCCCAGTGAGACTGCTTTCAGAAGATATGGTTCTTCAAATTTTTGCACGAATTTAAAATCCGGCAAACGAAACAGTTGCGGAGGTTGACCACCTAGCGACTCTCAATTCTCCCCTTAATTAAGACTATTGACGCCATCTGTCCTCCACGACTGTCATAAGCGACCAGGAGGATAAGCTACCAACATGATCGCTGGAAAAAAAAATCGGGTGAGGTTAAACTCTGATAGAATATGTCACTCCCTCTATTTTTGAGGTAGTTAGTCATCTTGGGTAAAGGGGGACTCAAAACGTATCCCTATGCGTCCTCCACATCCAGGTTAGCATTATGATCTGCTCTCAACTGCAGGAGAAGTGGGGAAGGTGCCACAGCTAAAACGAAATCCTCTTAAACACCGAGGAGTCGAACGTGCTGACAGTTGGCTAGATTTAACCCATCGTTGTCGATGGTTCAGGCAGCTAAATAAAAAAAATGTGGACTGTCCTGAGCTACGGAAATAAGCTTATCCAGAAATGGACCCTTCCAGTTAAAGGCGAGAATAGTGATGGATGGAAAGGATAACGTCCAAAACATTGTGCTGCCACAGGGTTGTCAAATTAACTCCCACAGCGCGTGAAGGTGTCTAGAGATTGTATGGTGAGGATGGTGCATCAAGGTACACCCCTGTTGCTACTAAAACGCTGCAAGCTGTCAAAACCCATGTTGTAGATCGGCTGTGATCACACAGCTACCAATCGAAGAGTTCTGAGGTTCCAACGCTGTCTAAAGTTCAGAGAGGGAAAAAAAAGGGTTTGTTCACAAGGGAAACGGTCACTGCAGAGTTACTGCCCATCACCAGTTGCTAAGATTAAAAGCAAAAGGGAAACGTTGGTGCTAAGAACAATTAATAAACAATTTGCCAAAGGTTGAATGCTAAGAGAGGAATCTACTGCTGCAAAACACATTCCATCAAGATTCGCTATTGTTTAATTTCAAAAAGGGAAAAATGATTAGCGCAGAAGACAGTCAACTCAGGTTTGCAAGGTTTAAATGCTGAAGGAGGAATCGACCATTGCCGAACCTGTCCCTCCATGATTCGCTAAGTTTAAATGCAGAAGGGAAAGCTATTAGGCAAAGGACAGTTAATCACATGCAAATGTAATTACAAACACAAGCCAAAAATCCATCCACATAAGGTGCAAAGATAGATATCTCCGTCAAGCTCAATAACGCAGAGTTGGGTTGTTCATCTAAACATAGACGTAGAGTCGATTTATCCATGCATGCATAAAACACAGTCAACAATGTAAAAACGCAGGATCGTCCAACGAAATAAGAAGGCGAAGTAAAACGAGATAAAACAAGATATAAACATGCCAATTTCATCTGCAATCCAGATTAAGATCCAAACGTATTATCTAATGCATTCTACTCTACAAAATAAGGCACATACCGTTGCCTCACCGCCCGCTTCGAATGACGTCCCACGCTCTGAGCTATCCTGCTTTCCGACCGTCGACACCTCACCG
>JASDQU010738876.1:47313-58282 GCA_032191745.1 Picea mariana
TGCTGGCACATATCATATGCGTCCTCCCAGGTCGCCGACTGTGGACTATAATTGTCCCACTGGACCTTGACCTGATCTACTGTTCGACGTCGTAACTGTCGAACACGATGATCTAAGATGCGGACCAGCTCAGCCGTGAGCGCTCCATCGTCCGATACCTGCAAGGAACTCATGTCAATCACATGTGTAGGATCACTAATATAATGTCTCAAAACAGATACATGAAAGACATTGTGCATACGCCTCAAGGAATCAGGCAAGGCTAGTCCATAGGCCACGGGCCCATTTCTTTCCACAATATCGAAAGGTCCCATGAACCTAGGAGAGAGTTTATCTCCCTTTCCAAACTTGATCGAACTCTTATGTGGCTTAACCCGCAAGAAGACTCGATCGTCGACCTCGTAACTACGGTCAACTCGGTGCACATCGGCATAACTCTTCTGTCGATCCTGTGCTTCTTTAATCCTTTGTCTTATGGTTTGCATTTTCTCTTTCATTTCTTGGATCACTTCTGGTCCCACCAGGACCCTATCCTCAAGCCGATCCCAACTCAAGGGCGTCCGACATGGTCGCCCATAAAGAAACTCAAAAGGCGCCATCTTAATGGCGCTCTGGTAACATTTGTTGTAAGCGAACTCTACTAGAGGCAAGAATTCCTCCCAATGCTTTTGTTGGTCCATCACGTACATGCACAACATGTCTTCCAAGGTTTGGTTCATTCATTCGGTCTGTCCATCAGTCTCTGGGTGATACACAGTACTAAAGTTAAGTTGGGTTCCCAAGGCCTCTTGGAAACTCGTCCAAATCATCCAGTAAACACCGATCCTCGATCGGATATGATCTTCTTAGGCACACCATGCAGCCTCACAATATCACTGATGAAAACTCTCACTATGTCAAGTGCCTGATAAGTCGTACGCACAGGAATAAAGTGAGCACTCTTCGTCAGAGTGTCTACTACTACGAAAATCGAGTCATGTCTCCTTGCCATCAGTGGCAATCCAACAATAACATCCATCGAAATGACCTCCCATTTCGATTCTGGAATGGAATGTGGTTGAAGTAATCTTGCTGGGTGTCTATGTTCAGCCTTTACCTACTGACACTCTAGACATCTGGCCACATAGTTGACTATGTCAGCCTTCATTCCCTTCTAGAAGAATAAGGTTTCAGGTCTGCCCTCATCTTCGTGACTCCCGGGTGAGCCATGTAAACTGCTCTATGAGACTCGCTCAAGATCAACATCCTCAACTCGTCGTTTGGCGGTACATAAATCCAACCTCTAAACCTCAATAACCCATCGCTATCAAATGAAAATCCCTCGTATCGTGGTACCATCATGGTGTTTTGTCGGATAAAACCCTCGACCTCTTTGTACCAGTCATCATCACACTGTAAGGTGAGAATATTCTCACGTAGATTCGTCTGAAGAGGCAACACCGAAAAGATGTGTGGCCTCCGACTCAAAGCATCTGCCAATCGGTTCATTGTTCCCTTTATGTAAGTAATCTCAAAGTCGTACTCGCTAAGCAATTCCGACCAACGTCGTTGTCGCATGTTCAGGTCGCTTTGCATAAAAATGTTTTGTAGTCCACAATGATCAGTCTTTAATTCAAATTTTTGTCCAACAAGGTAGTGTCTCCAAACCTTCAAGGCATATACGATGGCCAATAATTCCAAATCGTGCGTCGTGTAGTTCTCTTCATGCCTTCTCAGTTTCCTCGAAATGTAAGCAATCACTCATCCGTCTTGCATCAAGACTCTGCCTAAACCTTCCTTGGATGCGTCAGTGCATGCCAAGAAGTCTGCGTCCATGTCAGGGACTTTTAGTATTGGCACTGTTTTCAACAACTCTTTAAGCCTCTGAAATGCTTCCGCGCATTTCTCGGTCCAAACAAACTTCTTGCTTTTCTTCTGCAATTCCATGATTAGATTTTCTATCTTCGAAAATCCCTCGACAAACTGTCGATAGTATCCTACTAAACCCATAAAGCTATGCACTTCTATGACATTCGTCGGCGCAGGACATTCCATAATAGCCTCGACCTTGGATGGATCCACGACGATACCTTTGCCGGAGATGACATGCCCTAAGTAGTGAATCCTTGATTGATAAAAAGAGCATTTGGACAATTTCCCAAATAGATTGTGCTCTCGTAGACACTGTAGTACCAAGCGCAAGTGCTCATCATGCTTCTCTGTTGTTCGAGAGTAGATCAAAATATCATCAATGAATACTTGGAAGAACTTGTCCAAGTACTCACGGAACACCCCGTTCATCAAATTCATAAATACTCCTGGGGCGTCTGTCAGTCCAAACGGAAAAACCGTAAACTCATAATGTCCAAATCTCATCTTAAAGGCAGTCTTAGGGATGTCATCCTCCTTGATCCACAACTGGTGGTACCCTGATCACAAATCGATCTTGGAGAACACCGTCACACCCTTCATTTGATCGAACAGATCATCAATTCTTGGTAAGGGATACTGATTCTTGATCGTAGCCTTGTTCAGTTGACGGTAGTCAATGCAAAGCCTCCACGATCCATCCTTCTTCCGAATGAAAATAACAGGTGCACCCCATGGTGACACACTAGGACGTATCAGTCCAAGGTCCAGCAACTCCTTCAGTTTCATTTTCAACTTTTGCAACTCTGGGGTTGACATCAGATACGATGTTCTTGCTATTGGTTCGGTCCCTGGTTTCAGGTCTATGGTAAACTCCAATTCCCTTTCCGGTAGCAGCCCAGGTAACTCCTCTGGAAATACATCCGCAAACTCCTTCACCACTAGAAGGTGTTCTAGACCTTCCACTACTCCCTTTTCATTTAGCGCAAGGATCGCATAAAGCTTGCACCCCTTTCGCATACTCTTCCGTAACTGTAAGGAAGAGACGAACCTCAGGGAGACTCCTTGGTTTTGTCCTACAATCACACATCTTTTTCCTTCATCATCAACCAAGATCAACCATTTCATCTTACAGTTGAGTATCGCCTCATGCGATTCCAACCAATCCATACTGATCACGATGTCATACGATCCTAATATTGTGACGTACAAGTTGACCCTCGTGACAAACTCTCCCAGGTTAAGGGCACAGCCCGTAACTTTTCCTCCAACCTTCTGTTTAGCTCTCGAAGCCATCTCTACGAAGTTAAACTCATCCTGGTCGATTGCCTTTACCTTAATACTTTTTAGCGCTGCACCAGAAATGAAACTCCCAGTACCACTGGGATCTATCAAAACACTAAGGGTCTGGTCAGCGATGGTACATGTCATCTCGAGCACAGTCGACTGGTGCTCTGCTTGGAGGTTATTCACCGCTACATGAATCCGATGGACCTTGCCCATATCTCCCACGATAGTGGGTCCGACTGATCCGGACGCTCTAGTCCTCTCTATAGGATAGTCGCGTTGGTAGTGTGGTTCCCCACATGTCCAACACCCCTTCTTCGGCCCAGTAGTCCTAGTACCCAAAGTAGAAGATGACGGCCCACTGGCCTGGAACCTTGGTCTGTTCTGCTGAACAGGCCTAAACTGTTGCTGCTACAGGCAACGTTGCTACTGATGTTGTGGTCCTTGATAAGGTGTCCGCTGCTGAGGCGACGGTCACCGGGGTGTAGTGAAAGTGGATCCCCTCTGGAAGCCACGATATCCCGGCGTATGTCTCGCTGATGTTTGGTGCTGCAGTGTTCCAGATGAACCCCACCCTGCTGGTCTCACTGGAGTCCTGGTCTGACCCTCACTGATAAGCTCCTCCTCTGCTATGAGGGCCTTCTGGACGACATCGTGCAAGGTTTGAGGCATCAAAATCCTAACCCTTGCATGCAAGTTGTCGTTAAGGCCAAACACGAACTTGTTGACCTTAAGTTTCTTTGTGTTAAAGTGTGGAGCATACTGGAGCAGCTCCATAAAACGTGCCTCGTACTTGGGCACCGTACGAACTCCCCGTCATAATGCATTGAACTAATTGAGCTAACGCTCAATGAATTCCTCTGAAAGGTACCTCTCCCGGAACCGTTCCTCGAAGAATTCCCATGACACGTCTTCGACGACCATGTTCAGCTGTGTTAGGAGCATCTTCCACCATAGAAGAGCACTCCCCTTCAGTTGAAATACCTCCATGCGGACCTTCATGTTGGAGGTATAGTCATGAAGTGCGAAGCACATTGCCATGTTCTCCAACCATCTCTCGGCAGCAGCTCCATCCGGGGCACCAAAGAACTCTGGAAATTTTACCTTCTTGAGTTCACGGTGAATGCTACCAGTAACGGTCTGTGCACGCGGTGGAACCTCAGCGGGTGTCAGCGCCATGGCCTCATCTCTGTCCAAGCGGTTGATCAGTGCCTCAGACATGTGATGAAAATATCTCATCATCCCGACCACGTTGCCAACTGCTATCTGCTCCTATCTGAGAACCTGCTCGCCTCCCTGGGGGTTAGACCCCTCAGCCATGGATGCTACTAGAGGCGTCACGCCTCCTCCCCTAGCACCCTGTCGTCTGCCTCTGCGGCGTCCTCTAACCATGATCACCTGCACGCACACAATCAACTCGATCAGCAATAGTATAATCAAACTAAATCGTGTCACAAAAGCCGTAGAGAATCCCAAGTCACGGGTCGAACATGCTCTGATACCATATGTAACGGTCCTCCTCATTATGACCAAAACTTCTTATAACAAGTGCAATGATTTTTTTTTGTGTGTGTACAAGGATAATAACTACATTCAACTCTGCGTCGCCATACGACGATGAACATGACGCATGCACTGTGACGACAACATAAAGATCTAAGACGCACATAAACCTCTGCAAACCATGAACGATAATCAACCGAAAAATAAAATGACTGACTACCCGTCCGTCCTACCCTGCAATGGTTAGGACTTCCAAGACACATAAGTAACGCTCAAGCCCAAGTTCCCATCGATTTTAACCATTTAAGGTCTAAGGGTTGGCGACTGTTCTGAGGAACATGGAGGTGTCTACATCTCGCCCAACACAAGAAGACTAAGCAATAAAATATATATATCCAAGTACAACAATAGTTAAGGATCAACCATGTCCTCTACGATGCACAATTCAATTAATGGTAAATTCAATTTATAGCAATTCCAATTGTTAAGCAAATCCCTTACTGAGGCAATCTCAATTGATTGTACACCCCCATTTACTAAATCATATTGACCTATTGCACTTAGTTCAATACATTGTATTTTATCTGCTATTAAGGATAATTAGTTTCATCAACGCTGCCATAAATAACAACTATTTTTCATTTTACATTACAATAACTAATACAATGACCATCACATTACATCTGATGTGTTATTTATGTCAATTATAGTAACCTTACCCTAAAAAGATAACACATCAAAAATTAACCATTCCATAACCATCAACATCAATATTGAGCATTTCATTACATTATCATCACCATAAAACAAATATCATTAATATTAACTTGACCATAAGCATGAACATTAGGCACTACATCATATTAATCATTTCTAAACACCATAATAACCTTAGCATTAACTTGGCCATAAGCATTAACATTAAGTATTACTTTTCATGGATCATTACCCTAATACAATTATAATATTAGCATCATTTCATAAATTAATTGTTTAAGCATGGTGCGTGGTTTATAGTGCATAGTGCCTATGAACTACTTCAATATTTGTTTAATTATGAACTAAGCTAAACTAAAAGAATGGTGCATAGGGCATCAAGGCAGAATCTAAATCAAGATGTAAAGGACATTAACAACTCATTCCAAATTAAGACCATTCGTGAGTGGTTAAGGGTAAAGTTTCTGGCGTTAACACTGACTTTCTTTGGCCTTGTGCGAAAATTCATTATCGTAAAATAATAACAACCATACTTGATAACCACCTTATATTTTTCGTTACGAAAATCTTGCAATCAATTAAAATTACCAATAATTTATTTATTCTCAATAACAATAAAACTGCAACATTCCTTACCATAAATGACCTCACCATTACATTTTGGAATTACAATAACTTGGTAATGATATCGAACGCGTTTCAAGTTAATGACGATTAATGCAACAATATATTAATTTGACCATTAGTATCGCAATTATCCAGCTATTTATATTAAGGCAAGGGTACTTAGATAACCATATTACCTCATTATTTCATTTATCCCAATGACAAAAATGAAAACTGAATTAGTTGGGAGAGTAGACTTCATATGTTTTTGAATAGTTGCAAATAAGAAATGCCAACTTTTTAAACATTAGTCTCAACCTGACCTGTAAGGTAAAAGTTAAAAATATGGATATACACAATTCGTTACATTCATGGTTTTTTTTAAGATGATTCTAAAGAGCAAGTAGTCAATTATAGTAATTAACTAACCTTCGATTTCGTTACCAGGACGATCGATCTGGAACGAATGCAAGTCAAGATATAACAATAGGTAATCAACTAAATTCTGATTCTGGTGGATCGATTTGAAAAATAAAACAATAATTTTAACGAAGGAACAAAGCGTTGGACTAATACAACACAAAATCAATTCGAAAAGCATGCAAGTGAAGGTTTTAAATAAAGTATAAGGTCTTCGGCAAGGGTAAACTCAGACGTTTAAAACCGAGACAAAAATCCTTTCAGAATCTTTAACTTGCTGCAGGGTGCAATTAGGGAGAGTCATCGCCCAGTACATGGAGATTATTCCGAAATCACCATCACAGAATTGATAAGAGACCTGAGGTAGTGCACCATTCTGTGCAAGGCGAGGCGCCCAGTGAGACTGCTATCAGAAGATATGGTTCTGCAAATTTCTACACGAATTTAAAATCCAGAAAATGAAATGGTCGCGGAGGTTGACTGCCCAACGACTCTCAATTCTCCCCTTAATTAAGACTGCTGACGCCATCTGTCCTCCATGACTATCATAAGCGACCAGGAGAATAAGCTACCAACATGATTGCTGGAAAAAAAAATCGGGTGAGGTTAAACTCTGACAGAAGATGCCACTCTCTCTATTTTTGAGGTAGCTAGTCATCTTGGGTAAAGGGGGACTCAAAACATAGCCCTGTGCATCCTCCACATCCAGGTTAGCATTACGAGCTATTCTGAACTACAGGAGAAGTGGGGAAGGTGCCACAGCTAAAACGAAAACCTCTTAAACACCGAGGAGTCGAACGTGCTGACAGTTGGCTAGATTTAACCCGTCGTTGTCGATGGTTAAGGCAGCTAAATAAAAAAAATGTGGACTGTCCCGAGCTACGACAAAAAGCTTATCCAGAAACAGAGCCTTCCAGTTAAAGGCGAGAATAGTGATGGATGGAAAGGATAACGACCAAAACATTGCGCTACCACAGGGTTGTCAAATTAACTCCTACAATGCGTTAAGGTGTCTAGAGATCATATGGCGAGGATGGCACATCAAGGTACACCCCTGTTGCTGCTAAAACGCTGCAATCTATCACAACCCATGCTGTAGATCGGTTGTGATCACACAGCTACCAATCGTAGAGTTCTGAGGTACCAACGCTATCTAAAGTTCAGAGAGGGCAAAAAAAAGGGTTTGTTCACAAGGGAAACAGTCACTGCAGAGTTACTGCCCATCCCCAGTTGCTAAGCTTAAAAGAAAAAGGGAAATTTTGGTGTTGAGAACAGTTAATAAACAATTTGCCAAAGGTTGAATGCTAAGAGAGGAATCTACTGCTGCAAAACACAGTCCATCAAGATTCGCTATCGTTTCATTGCAAAAAGGGAAAAACGATTAGCGTAGAAGACAGTCAACTTAGGTTTGCAAGGTTTAAATGTTGAAGGAGGAATCGACTATTGCCGAACCTGTCCCTCCATGATTCACTAAGTTAAAACGCAGAAGGGAAAACTATTAGGCAGAGGATAGTTAATCACATGCAAACGTAATTACAAACACAAGCCAAAAATCCATCCACATAAGGTGCAGAGATAGATATTTTCGTCAAGCTCAATAACGCAGAGTTGGGTTGTTCATCTAAACATAGACGTAGAGTCGATTTGTCCATGCATGCACAAAACATAGTCAACAATGTAAAAACGTAGGATCGTCCAACGAAATAAGAAGGTGAAGTAAAACAAGATAAAACAAGATATAAACATGCCAATTTCATCTGCAATCTAGATTCAGATCCAAACGTATTATCTAATGCATTCTACTCTACAAAATAAGGTGCATACCGTTGCCTCACCGCCCGCTTCGAATGACGTCCCACACTTCGAGCTATTCCGCTTGTCGACCGTCAAGACCTCACCGGTACCTCCCAGCCAATCGCTAGGGGTACTCTGCTTTCCCCTTAGCCCCCTGAGCCACAAAGGGGCCACACACTATCCAGATGGTACATCTAGCTTCCCAGCTCACCTTGCAAGGCCGAGCTACCACTCCTATCCGAGCTGAGAAATCCCAATTCCCCACAAGTAATCAGTAAAGTCACAATTCCGACAGCGTAATGTTATGCTTACATCCGATCCCCCTCTTTCCTCCAATAGTTATTTTCTTTAAATTTATTAATTGTCTAAATTCCCTCACCCACCTAGAGTTACTCCTAAATTTACTCCTAGGTTTTCCTAGATTCCCTTACGGGTTTAAATGCTTTTCCTAAAATGAAGTTGCTAAGTTAGTTCATTTTAGAAGGTTCTTAATTGCAGATTCCTTACTATGTTGACCTATGCATGGCCTCCGACTCAAAGCATCCGCCACTCGGTTCACTGTTCCCTTTATGTAAGTAATCTCAAAGTCGTACTCGCTACGCAATTCCAACCAACGCCGTTGTTGCACGTTCAGGTCGCTTTGCGTAAAAATGTGTTGTAGTCCACAATGATCAGTCTTTAATTCAAATTTTCATCCAACAAGGTAGTGTCTCCAAACCTTCAAGGCATATATGATGGCCAATAACTCCAAATCGTGCATCACGTAGTTCTCTTCATGCCTTCTCAGTTTCCTCGAAATGTAAGCAATCACTCGTCCGTCTTGCATCAAGACTCCGCCTAAACCTTCCTTGGATGCGTCAGTGCATACCAAGAAGTCCGTGTCCATGTAAGGGACTTTTAGTATCAGCGTTGTTGTCAAAAACTCTTTAAGCCTCCAAAATGCATCTGCGCATTTCTCGGTGCAAACAAACTTCTTGCTTTTCTTCTGCAATTCCGTGATCAGATTCGCTATCTTCGAAAATCCCTCGACAAACCGTCGATAGTATCCTGCTAAACCCATAAAGCTACGCACTTATATGACATTCCTCAACACAGGCCATTCCATAATAGCCTCGACCTTAGCTGTATCCACAACGATACCTACGTCGGAGATGACATGCCCTAAGCAGTGAATCCTTGATTGATAAAAAGATCATTTGGACAATTTCCCAAATAGTTTGTGCTCTCGCAGACACTATAGTACCAAGCGCAAGTGCTCGTCTTGCTCCTCTGTCATCCGAGACTAGATCAAAATCTCATCAATGAATACTTGGACGAAGTTGTCCAAGTACTAACAGAACACCCCGTTCATCAAACTCATAAATACTCCTGGGGTGTTTGTCAGTCGAAACGGAAAAACCGTAAACTCGTAACGTCTAAATCTCGTCTTAAAGGTGGTTTTAGGGATGTCATCCTCCTTGATCCGCAACTGGTGGTACCCTGATCACAAATTGATCTTGGAGAACACCTTCGCACCCTTCATTTGATCGAACAGATCATCAATTCTTGGTAAGGGATACTGATTCTTGATCGTAGCCTTGTTCAGTTGACGATAGTCAATGCAAAGCCTCCATGATCCATCCTTCTTCCGAATGAAAATAACAGGTGCACCCGATGGTGACACGCTAGGATGTATCAGTCCAAGGTCTAGAAACTCCTTCAGTTGCATTTTCAACTCTTACAACTTCGCGGTCGACATCCGATACGGTGTTCTTTCTATTGGTTCGGTCCCCGGTTTCAGGTCTATGGTAAACTCCAATTCCCTTTCCGGTGGCAGCCCAGGTAACTCCTCTGGAAATACGTCCGCAAACTCCTTCACCACCAAAAGGTGTTCTAGATCTTCCTCTACTCTCTTTTCGTTTAGCACAAGGATCGCATAAAGCTTGCACCCCTTGCGCATACTCTTCCATAACTGTAAGGAAGAGACAAACCTCAGGGAGACTCCCTGGTTGCGTCCTACAATCACACGTCTCTGTCCTTCATCATCAACCAAGCTCAACTGTTTCGTCTTACAGTTGAGTATCACCTCATGCGATTCCAACCAATCCATACTGATCACGATGTCATACAATCCTAAGATTGTGACGTACAACTTGACCCTCGTGACAAACTCTCCCAGGTTAAGGGCACAGCCCGTAACTTTTCTTCCAACCTTTTGTTTGGCTCCCGAAGCCATCTCTACGAAGCTAAACTCATCATGGTCGACTACCTTTACCTTAATCCTTTTTAGCGCTGCACCAGAAATGAAACTCTCAGTAGCACCGGGATCTATCAAAACACTGAGGGTCTGGTCAGCGATGGTACATGTCATCTTGACCACAGTCGACTGGTGCTCTGCTTGGCGGTTATTCACCGCTGCATGAATCTGATGGGCCTTGCACATATCTCCCACAGTAGTGGGTCCGACTGATCCGGACGCTCTGGTCCTCTCCATAGGATAGTCGCGCTGGTAGTGTGGCTCCCCACACGTCCAACACCCCTTCTTCAGCCCAGTAGTCCTGGTACTTGAAGTAGAAGATGATGACCCATTGGTCTGGAACCCTAGTCTCATCTGTTGAACAGGCCTAAATTGTTGCTGCTGTGGGCAACGCTGCTGCTGATGTTGTGGTCCCCGATAAGGTGTCCGCCACTAAGGTGGTGATCGTCGGGGTATAGTGAAAGTGTATCCCCTCTGGAAGCCACGATATCCCGGCGTATGTCTCGCTGGTGTCTGGTTCTGCAATGTTCCAGATGAACCCCGCTCTTCTGGTCTCGC
>JASDQU010738876.1:68158-85537 GCA_032191745.1 Picea mariana
CCCTTTTCACCTCTGCCTCCCTCCCTTCACCTCCACTTGACGAAGACTCCCCACAGACAACTTCTCCCCCAAAATCCCTCAATTCTCGGTCTTTAGAGGAACCTTCCTCTGAGGGCTCTGAGGACTCCATCATACGCTTCCACCTCCACAACAAATCAATCACTATCCATACCTTGGACCCCAGAGGTCTTGGCCCTACTCCAGAACCTTTGAAAATGAAAAAAGACCGAGGCAAGCCTTCACACCTCTCCATAGCACAATCTCGTGCACTGATGGACACGGCTTTAGACCAAAAAAAGTCTCTTCTCAGGGCCCTTAGAGCAACAAAATCCCCTTCCAGGGTTCCCCCATGAAGCTCCTCTCTTTCAATTGCAGGGGTTTAGTGAGCCCCCAAAAAACGTCCGCTCTAAAAAGGTTGGTAACGTTTCACCAACCAGAGGTTGTTCTCTTCCAATAAACTCTAGCAGACGAATGCACAACCACCAAAGCTCTCTCTACACTCTTCCCAAGATGGGATTTCCTGGGGTTGTATGCCCATGGTAGATCGGGAGGCCTAGCCATCGGTTGGTGCTCCAGAAAGATAAATCCCTTAAACTCTTGGGCTTCTGAATCTTGTCTAGGGATAGAGGTACAAGTAGATGGTTTGGGGATAACTCTCAAGTTTCTAAACGTGTATGGCCCACACACAGACATGATACCTTTCTGGAATTCCCTCTTCAGCAAGGAACTCTTGAATTCGAAAAATCTAATTATCGGTGGTGACCTCAACTTATCCCTGGGTGAAGCGGAAAGTTGGGGCCCCTCGGCATACCCAAATCCCCAAACATCTTTTTTTAGCCACCTTTTGGATTCAAATGGATTCATTGATATAATGTTAGTCAAAATGCTCCCCACCTAGAGAAACTTAAGAGTTGGGGAAGCACAAGTGGCAAAAAAATTAGATCGGTTTTTTATCACTGAATCATTGTCGATGCTTCCCTTCCAGTTTCGTTAATGGATAGGAAGCGGGAAAGACTCAGATCACTCCCCTGTATGGTTTACATTTTAAGGGGGACCAAAAAATCTGGCTGCCCCCTTCAAATTCAACTCCAACTGGCTTAAAGAAGAAAGCTTCCAAAAACTAGTAAAATCAAATTGGACACCTCTTTAGGATTCAAGAAGAACATCGACAGCCATACAATTCATGGAAAATTTTAAAAAATCAAGAAATTGGTCATTCCCTGGGACAAAACAAAACAAAAAGAAGATGAGAAAGAACTCAAAAGAATTGAGGACCAACTGGAGGCAATCTACCAAGTTTCTAAGTCTGGGTTCTCCTCGGAAGTCTCCCGTGAAAATCTTAGAATTTTTGTGGCAAAGCGAAGGAAAAAATTGGCAGATCAAGAAGCAACCTGGAGACTTAAGAGCAGGGAAATCTGGCTAGAAAATGGGGACAAGAACACAAAAAATTTTCATGAATTTTCTAATGGACGGAAAGCGACCAATACAATTTGGAGCTTAAAGGATCAGGAAGACAGACCAATTACTTCCTTTGAAGGGCTAGCAACTATGGGAAAAAGACACTTCCAGACTTTATTCAAAGAACATAGGAGGACTAACATAGCCAACATCATCAAATTGGCCCTTTACTTCCCCATCTTCGTGGATGAGGAAGGAAACCGAGAACTATATGCATAAGTCACTGAAGTTGAACTCAAAGACACCCTGCAAAGATTTCAAAAATATAAAATCCCTAGTCTAGACGACTGGTCAGTTGAATTCTATTTGGTCTTCTTCGATATGATCGGAGGCGATATTCTCAAAGTCATAGAGGAATCCAAATTAAATGGCAAAATTCACAGCCCTCTTAACACCACCTTCATAGCTATAATCCCCAAGGTGAATGATCCTCTCTCCTTTGATGATTTCATACCCATATCACTCTACAATTGCATATACAAAATCATTGCAAAGGTAATAGCCTAGAGATTGAAGCCACTACTCTCCTCCTCCATCTCGAAAGAACAGTTTGGGTTCCTCGAAGGTAGAAAAATCCATGAAGCAATAGGGGTCGCTCAGGAAGGCCTTCATAGTCTGAGAACTACAAAAGCCAAGGGTACCATTTTAAAGATTGATCTCTCCAAGGCTTTCGACAGGGTAAGTTGGTCCTACATTAGGCTTCTTCTCACCCATCTCATATTTGAGGTCCCTTTCATCAAATGGATAATGACATGCATCTCCTCAATATCCTTCATGGTTCTCATAAATGGAGAAGCCTCACCTTTCTTCACCTCTGAAAAATGATTATGCCAAGGTTGCACCCTCTTCCTTCTACTCTTTCTGCTGGTGGCCGAGGGACTAAGCAGGGCTATAGAAAATTCAGTAAGATCGGGGGATTTTCATGGAATTCATCTATCCACAAGACTAAGAATCACACATTTACTTTTTGTGGATGACATCCTCATTTTATGTAGCGATCGAAGGTGTGATGCAGAAGTTCTCACAATTATACTCTCCCTCTTTCGCTCGACAACTGGTATGAAAATAAATATGCAAAAATCTACACTCTCCCTCTTTGAAATGGAAAGAGAAAATGAACAAATCTATCAAAGGCTCTTTCCCTATAATTTTCAATATTTCTTAGAAGGCCTAAAGTATCCTTGTTTTCACTTGAAACCAAATAACTACCTCAAAAATGACTGGAAATGGTTGATCTCCAAACTGGAGAAAAGACTAACTGGATGGATTTTCAAGTGGCTCTCAAGGGCAGGAAGACTCACCAAACCAAAGCAGTTCTAGAGGCCATCCCGATCTACTGGATGTCGCTAGCTTGGATACCGAAAGGAACACTGGAAAATATTAGAAAAGGTTGTTTGTGGTTCATTTGGTCTGGTACTAGGGACAAAACCACACAACCTTGGACAAAGTGGGATCACCTAGCCCAACCAAAAGCTCTGGGAGGATGAGGGCTTAAAAGTATTTTTTTTTTCTCCAAGGATTTGGAAGCAAAAACAGGGTGGCACCTCATCTACAACAAAAACCTTTGGTCTCTAGTCATCACCCAAAAATAAATAACCCTGGAGACAGTGGAAGACTGGATTAGGTTCACAAACAAGTCACACAAACAAGGTCCCATTTCTGTAAAGCTCTTATTTCCTCTTTTCTAGTAATTGGAGAAAGACTAGCTTGGAGAGTTGTTAGAGGAAATCAGCTCTGCATTGGAGCAGACCCCTGGCCTGGAAGTAGGAACTCTCACATTCTCTCTCTGGATCTAATCAACCATCTCCACAGGCAGAATCTCTTCCTCCTCTCCCATCTGGCCGACCCCAACACTATCACTCTCTGGCATCAGGGATGGAAAAAAGCGATTGGTGTTGGGATAACAGGGGCACTTTCAGCTCAATATAAAAACTATATTACAGCACTACAAGTTGGACACTTAAGACTCCTCGACAGGGAGGATGAGCTGGTTTGTCAAAAGGACCCTTCAGGAACTTACACCCCAAAAATTGGATACATCACTTTAAGCCTGGATCTCTTTCAACAACATCAAATTTGGTGGTGGAAAGGACTATGGAAGTTAAAATGTCCACAAAAATCCAAAATATTTCTATGGGTGGCCCTAAATGGAAAAGTACCTACTTGGGAAAATCTACAAAAGCATCAGATCGAAGGACCAAGAAGATGTCCCCTTTGTCACTTTGAAAATGAAACAACCTGCCACTTTCTTATCTCCTACCCTTACACCCAAAGAGTTTGGATGGAAGTTTCAGCAAGCACTGGGAAAACCTGCACTTGGGGAGGGCCAGTTTTGGAACAAGCATGGGAAGCCTAGAATCATGACACGAGATACAAAGAACTAAAAGCTCTCCCCCCCATCATAAACTGGGGCATCTGGTTGGCCCGAAACATAACACTCTTCCTTGACAAAGCTTCTGTCCTAGAGAAAATTGCAGCTCAAAGTCTCTCAATACTCTCACATTTTCCACAAACAAAAAAAGGTCCAAATATTTAGTCGATCCAAACAGAGACTCTAGAAAAATCTAAGCCTTGGGATTACTTTGATGGGGGCTCACAAAATCAAACTTGTGGGGGTGGATTTGTACTTCATCAATCGAAAAATATTTCTTTTCATTTAAAGTTGGGGCTGGGACATGTACAAATAACTATGCTGAGCTATTGACTTTAAAATTACTACTTCTATTTGCAAAGGAAAAAGCACTACTTCACCTCCAAATCTTTGGGGACTTAATGATCATCATAAACTGGGCAAGAAAACTTCAGCAACATCACAACATTTTCCTCCTCCCTATTCTGGAGGACATCCTTCGTTTGATGGAAGAATTTGACACAATGACTATCTCCCATGTCGACAGGAACAAGAACATGGTAGCAGACACCCTCTCAAAAGCAGGGCTACCCCTTGCTATGGGCCAATGGCACATCATAGTATACAGGGAAGGAGAGACACAAGCATATTACCACCGCCCTTTTATAGACACAACAGTTCAGCATCAAGATCGACAACAACAGTAGATTTTTTGGATGAAAAGTTTATATGGACCCAGGGAATCAACCTCATCTCCTGTTTTTCAGCAAGAGATAATCACAACATATACAACAACCTATTTTTTCAAAACACATTCAGCTGGATCAAAACAAAATATTTTTTTTTACAGACGTCTTAGACTCAAACACTTTGTTCTGGATGATGTAAATTTTGGTTTTAAAAAGCCTCTTTCCAAGGCTTTCCTTCCTGACAGAGAGTTATGGACCCTCTTCTATAATTTTGGTACACATATTACACCCTTGAGGTGTTGTGCTCCTTAAAGCATCTAAAAAATGTAATTTTGTCTTTACGATTGAATAAAATTATGCTTTTTTCCATGAAAAAAAAAACATAAAAATAATTATATAATAATTCAATTTTTTTAATTAAAAAATTTAATATTCAATTATAATCTTTTACTAAATAATTTTAATTTAATTTATGATTTTTTATTTAAAATCTTTTATATATAATAATAATAATAACAATAATCTATTTTTAAGGTCACGACCAAGCCACACCAAATTGGTGTACGAGACCCCCTTGTTTGTGGGACAAGAGACCCCCCTCTGCCAACGATTTGACTGGTAAAGTCTACGGAGGTATACATACCCTACCCCCCTCTAGATTTGAACTTGTGACCTCTTAAGAGGAAACACATGTTCTTAACCATTAGACCCACTCAAGTTGTATATAATAATAAAAAAGATTTTATCAATTGAATTGAATATACAGTATTATCTTCTTAACCCAAATTCTGTTTTCATATATTAAATCTATATTAAATATATTATATAAATATAATATTTTCTTCTTAATAACTAAATTAAAATACAATTTAAAATTATATTTATTTACATTTTTTATATTATTATATAGCATGAAGATATTATCACATCAAATTGAATTTATAATAAGTGATAGCCACTTTGCATTTCTAAGTGCTTAAAACCTTTATCAAATTGAATTTATAATAAGTGATAGCCACTTTGCATATCTAAGTGCTTTAAACCTTGAGCTTGTTATTATATCACCTCCTTTAGAAGAGTAAAGCCACTTTCCTAATATTACTAAAGTTGTACCATATTAAAAAATAAATAAAAATCATTTATTATTAAAATAGGAACAAAACTTTGGGAGCATTGTGCGATCTTCCTCGGCTCCTAAAACCTTATATCGACAAGTGTCACTGGATCTGGTTTATCCATGGATTCGCTTGATGGGCACCTCTCCCTAGACGAAGACATCCAGGCCTTCCAAGAAATGGTGGTCACTTCAACGAAGTTTGCAAAGCCTCGACCCTCACAATTCGTTAAAAAGCTCGAAAAAATGACCAAAGTCGCCCTACCTGCCACCTCAACCAAAAAGAAAGTGCTAGCTTTAGCCGATCGTGGGTTAACAGGGAAATTTACTGGAATTTGGTCATCTCCCAAGACGGTGGTTACCTGGATAGAAAAGAACTGGAAGCCTCTAATCAAAGGTTCAATATCTCATTTTTTCTGTGGATGAGGTTTCTTCACATTCCTCTTCGAAAATAAAGAAGACAAAGATTTAATATTCAAAAGTGGACCATATATCTTGGAAGCTAGAGGAATGTACTTAAACAAATGGACTCCGGACTTCAGCTCGAAAAATGATGTGCCCTCAGTAGTGTTGGTGTCGGTTTGCCTGGCTCATATTCCCCTTAACTGTTGGAACAATGATTCCTTTCAATGTATTGGTAACTCCATTGGCCGCTACATAGATTGTGTTGAACCAAAGGAAAATATCTTCTCATGTGCAATAATATGTGTCGAGATCGATTTAGAGAAAGGAATCCCTAAAGAAGCTATAATCTCCTTGGACAACTAGAAACACGTTCAACAACTTGACTATGAGAAGTTGTCATTGAAATGTAAAATATGTCATGAGTATGGGAACTTTCCAAGAAATTATAAGAATGCAAAGCAAACCCCGGCAAGATATGAGAAAGAAGATCAATGGAAAGCAATTTCACGCAAATTTAGAAGTTCCAGAAATAGGCCCCCCTCAACCTCAATAGGCCCTACCAATGTTGGCTCTAAATATCCCACCAAGGTAACTTGTCGAAAATCCTCGAAAAATTGGACCAGTTGACTCCCAAAATAGTTTTGAGTCCCTCTCCCAACTAATGGACTTAAAGGTAGAATCCATGTCAATTCAAAGTAGCATCAGAATAAAAAACAAGGATATGCCTTAAATTCAAGAGAAGCCTCAAACACATGTGAAGATTCAACCAAGCCAGAAACAAAGAGAGAAAAAATGGGTTGCTTTTGAAATCCTGGAACAGAAGGGGGAAGATACACAAGACCCTTGCATGGAATATATTAAATCTTTCAAAGATGTTGAAATCGACTTCACAGAGGCATGCTATACATTGGAAACAAAAATCCAAGGTGAATAAGGAAGGGATGCTCGAGCTTCAGAGGAAACACATTCACACAAATCTAGTAGGTGATCCTTCCGAACGGCTAGAGAAGAGAAAGCACATAAGGATATCCTCTTATGATCACAATAAACACTGCCAAGTATGGTAGGAACAAGCTCAAAGCAATCAAAAAAATCCAGTGAAGGTGCAACAAATAAAGAGGGTTCCCACTTCAACCCTCTGAAATAATGATCTTGGTCTCCTAGAATTGTAGGGGTCTAGGCAGTAGATCCAAAACTTTGGTTGTCAAATATCTCGTCAAAACCGAGAAACCTATTGTACTCCCAATTTAGGAGACCAAGATGAGCTCTGAAGAAGTTCTTTTTGGCACACCAGTAATCATATTGTTGTGGCTGCACGAGGAGCCTCCGAAAACATTTTCACCATATGGGACGAGCATGAGGTAAGTTTTGAACACCAATTCCACTCCTAGCATTGGATCCTCACCAAATTAAAACACATTTGAAGAAATCTTTGTTACGAAATTTTCAATGTATAAATACCGAATAACCTTGGATAAAAAGAAAAGTGTTGGAACTCTCTTCGCAATCTAAGGAACTCAAATCTCTCCAACAATATTATCATCGTTGGAAATCTAAATATAATTTGGACTAGTGGGCAGGGGGGGGGGGATGAGGAATATTTGGCAAAGACCCCTTTAGAGACTTGCTGGAAGATCTTATTCTTGAATGGGATCCCCTTGACATCCTTCCTCAGTGCGGAAAATACACGTGGACCAACATCCGTGTCGGATCAAGGCACATAGCTGCAAGATTAGACTATTTCCTTGTCCATGGTAGCTTCCTCCTTCAAAATTCCTCCATAAAATCCTACGTTCTCCCCTCTCTAACATCTTATCACAAACTGATCTCTCTTCATTTGAAAGTCCTCCCTAATTATGGTCCTCTTCCTTTTCTCTATAAACCCTAGTGGCTTCACCATCAAGAATGGTCGATCTAATAATCTCAACTTGGGAAACCTAGATTCTGGGCACTCAGGTTTACATTTGGGAACAAAAAATTATTCTGGTTAAACAAGATCTCAGGAATTGGGCCAAGTCCTACTCCATCTATCTGGAAGAAGAGAAAAAAATCATTAAATACAAACTAGATGAGCTACAAAAATCCTCAGAGGAAGCAGAAGTAACTCCTCAAATACAAAAAACTAAAATGGAGCTTCAATGCAAATATAAACAAGTCATAAAAAGGGAAGAAGAATATTGGAGGTTGAAATGTTGAATTCTCTGGCTTCAAGCTGGTGACAAAAATACCATTTATTTTCACAATCAAGCTAAATTCCGACAATCTCATAACAATGTCCTAAAAATAACTTAGGAGGATGGTACTCCCCTCAATGAATTTGAGGAAATCAAATTAGAAGCCCAAGAACACTTTGTTTCCCTCTATACATAGAACGGAGAGACAAATCCATCAAACCTTCAATCCATGCTAGAGCACATCCCATCCTTGATCACAAGAGAAGAAAACTCAAATATTATGAAACCGATCCTAGAATATGATATTCTCCATGCTATCTGTAACCTCGAACCTATCAAAGCACCTAGCCCAAATGGTTTCTCCATATCCTTCTATTTCTCTTTCTTGGACACCATAAAAATAGATTTTAAAAGACTACTCTATTACACTCATCGGTCTCTTAAGATAGGAGGGAACACCAACTCTTCTTTCCTTGATTTTATCCCCAAAGAAACTAATCCTACTACCTTCTCTCGATTCCGAGCTATATCCCAGTGCAACTCCTCTTACAAAATCCTCACCAAAATCATAGCCAATCATCTAAAAACTATATTATCTAAGTTCATCTCCCCCACCAAAGGTGGCTTCATGTAGGATCAACAAATTGTGAATAGCATAGTACTTGTTCAAGAGGGGATCCATACAAGCTATCGAACCAAAAGAAAAGGTATGGTCGTTAAATGAGATATGGAAAATGATTTGATCGCGTTCAACTTTCCTTTATCTTTCAAATTATGGAATGCTTTGAATTTAGCCAAAATTTCATAAGATGGATTTCATCTTGCATCAACAGAACTTGGATTGCTCCCCTGCTAAATGACATACCTTCAACCTTCTTTCAAGCAAGGAGAGGCCTATGACAAGGTTGCTCCTTTTCACCTCTTCTCTTCATCATTGTGGTTGAAACCCTTAGCCGGAAATTGGAGAAAGAACATGTGATTGGGAATCTCCCTCGGCTGCAAATTGCTCGAGGAACAAAAAAAATAAATCATTCGCAAATTGCGGGAAATACCCTCTTCATGGGAGGTGCTTCAACAATCATTGGTTCCTGCTTTAAAATCATTCTAGACTTTGTTCTTAATGCTTATGGAAAAAAAGTTAATAACATAAAATGTCAAATATTCAGTTGGAACACTTCTCGTGGAGAATTGAGAGCTTTAGCTCAAGTTATTCAATTCGCAACAACATAAAATTGGTATTCCTTAAAGTATTTAAGAATACCAATAACCCTCAAATATTCACACTCACAAGTATGGTAGCAAATATTAGAGAAAATCAACAAGAAGATAACTAATTGGGGCAATCAATGGTTAAATCCGACGACATGGGTAATTATAATCAAAGTATTCATATCAATGCTCCTAATATACCAAAGCTCTTCTCTCCTAGCTCCAAAATGCATTTTCAACCAAATGTCCAAAAAAATCTACACTTTCCTATGGAAAGGAGGGAAAATAGCTCAAAAAAATATTCACTTGGTCAACTGGAACCAAATTACCAGTGATACAATAGGTTGGGGGAATACAAAATACACTGTCAAACATGATATCATCTCCTTGCAAGTGATGAAAAACAATACCCTCGATCAAATATTTGGACCCAGATTTGGCATCCAGACAACATGCTTAAATTAAACTTTGGCCCACAAAAAAATACTCACTGCTGAAAATTTACAGAAGCGTGGAATAAATGGCCCATCTTCATGTGTCTTATGCCAAAATGCCAAGGAAGGCATCGACCATATGTTTTTGGATTGTAAATTCACCAAGAAAGTACATAAATTTGCTTTGGGGGCTCTTTGGCAAAGGCTAGCTTGGCTTGACACAATCTCCGATCTCTTCTCTAAATGGAGGACCCCCTACCTCGAGATTTTCACAAGCAATCCCATATTCAAACGACTATGGGTCATGCTACCAAAATATATATGATGGAATGTTTGGTTTGAAAAAAATAAAAGAACCTTTAGGGGAGAAGATGTCAATGAAAAATCAACAGTAATGAAAGCTCGTGCATCCATTTTTGAATACATGATGATTCGAGTCCGCTGGAAGAACCAAATATTGGACATGCAAGAAGCCAATTGGATGACCACTCTCCAACTGAAAAACAATCTCCCAACAGTAAACCAATATTCATTCGGCACTCCAAAATGGGCACTACGCCTGATAAGAGAATATTTTTAATGTTGGCAAATACAACAACAAGAACCAATTATTTTCTTCAACAGAGCATCGTGAAGCAATCCAGGCGCAAAAGGCATGCGAGGGGGGTAATTAGACAATCAGGAGGACTTATCATTCTAAAATATTCTTGAGGCCTTAGAATTATGACCAATAATGAAGCAGAAGCTTACGCACTTTATGAAGGCAATAGGCAGGCTACTTTGAAAGGAATACGATAAATTATAATTTGTGGTGACTCTATGATTCTTATAAGGGCCATTATCAAACAAAACATAGTAGGGAGAAAAATATATCGGGGTGTTCTCACAAGAATCCAGTCCCTCCTCTGCTAATTCGAAAACTACCTTATGTTCCATGTCAAGCGAGAGTTAAACACATGCAAACCAATTAGCCAAGGAAGGAAAAACCATAAGAAAAGGAGAAATAAAGGTAAACAAGAATTTGAAATCCTATCCCATCCCTTGACTGTTCATCAATAGTTAAAATCCAAATTGGAATGATGTGGTCTTGGATAATCCATCTCGAGGGATGAAGAAGTGACAACAAAATAAACTCCTATGTGTGTGATCAAGTCTCTTCTCCCATTGGTGCAGAGGACTTGTTACATTGTCATTGGCTCAACAATGCCAATTGAGATTTGGAATCAGGTGTTTCCTTCCACTCAAGGCAAAATTTCTCGGCCCATCCCCCCCAATAGGTAGAAATAAAAAAAAATTATGGCAACAAGATTATTTACTTGAATCCCTTTTACTTGTTAGACACATGAAATTGTGGTTTATATAGTTGTGTATCGACCTCCCTCTCTGTCCTCGTGAGTCAAGCTATTGGAAGAATCAAGAAATTGTGGGTTCTATTTCCTCTATGGTTCAATATCCTCTTAGGCCCACTTTAGATCCTTAAATAGTTGAATTCCAATTCTATCTCCCCTTCCGGTTGACCCATCCTTCATTCCAAGTTTCCTGTGGAAAACCATATTGGTCACTCTCCAATTTCATTGTGGAACGCCTTCAGACACTCCACTCAAACTCAAATCAACAAAGTCTCCACTAACTTTCAAAGGTGCCTTCTTCTGCTAGCTAAAATGTTTGACAACCCCCCCTTGGCTTTTAGTAATTTGAAGTCCAATTTGCAAGTTGTTAATCGATGCAAAATTGTGGTTAATCCTCTATCTACTGATAGGTTTAAGAACGATACTAAAGTCATCATAGACCAAGGCCACGTGGGTAGACAGTGTGGAAACCAATCACCAACCAGAGATAAACAATGGGCAATCAACACATGGTGGAAAATCTTTGATTGGCCAAGAACAAAAGCTCCAACATCTTCAATGGATCCTTATTGGACAGACATAAAAAAACGAGGGCCAAGAATTGAACCATGGATAAATAAGGGAAGTGATAGACAATAAATTAAAAGTTTAAGTATGTATTTTCGTTGTATATTGGCATTAAGACAATATATAAAAATATGTAGCTATAGTAATGCTAGTAGCTACAAGGAGAAAATTAGGATTATGGAGAACAACTTCATAGGTCCACACTCTCTTTATACAAAGTTGAAATTTTGTATCTATGCAAGTTGTTGGTCTTGTAACATCCCCCAGCCCAACTGATGGAGAATACGGTGCAAAATACTCATTAAAAAAAAAAAAAAATCTAACTAATTTAAATCTTTTACAACTAACTTATTTCCTATAGATTTCATATATGAATTAAAGACAGTTTTAACTATTGTTCGCTACCATTACATTGATGCATCTACAACATACTAAAATAGACATGAATGCAGCTAATAAACTTCATTACAACAACATATAAAATATGTTCTCATACTCAGAGTTCATGCACAACAATTAAAACTCATAATACAACAGAAACCAGATAAAACACTTATCTTTTAATAGTAGTTGTGCAACCAACTGCTTGGGATGGATGTTCCACCCAACCATAGATTGATTGTTCCAAATCTCAACAGACAATCACCCCCGAGCATAGGCTAGTAATCCACAAAAGAGGGTGGTCTCTCACAATCCACTCACAACTCATAAACTCACAACCCACTGGTATTCTCCTACAACTATCCTGATTTCTCACCATCTCTCTTCCTCCTGACCTACCCAACCCAAGGAATGTACCTCTTCACTGATATCAGTCCCTCGGGCATCCCATTCATTTATTAGGGTCTCTCTGGAACAAGTAGCTAGGAATCTCTGAGATGAGAACTCAAGAGAACTTTCTACTAGGAAAAACTACTAGCAAACAACAAAAAACACTTATTGTTTTAGTGCAACTCACCGGAGAGTTCACTCTTCAGGCCTGGAAACTTGGATATTTATTTTCTATCTCCAAAATACACTCCAATATGCTCCAGATTTCTCTAGACTTCGCCCTCCGTGGATGCACTAACTCCAATCTCTCTTTCTTTCTCTCTACTTGCTTCTCATGCCCAAAACTTGACTGTCCAAAAGTTGTTGTCCCAACCCATACAAATTTTCTTTCCTTTGGCTTACTTGCTTGACTCACACACTTCCCCAAGATGATTGTACTTAGCCCTCATGTGCCCAATAACTTTGGGATGTGACTACTCACAGTCACTCTCTTACGTGTATTCAATGATTGGCTTTGGGAACACTCAATAAAAAATTAGAAGGTTCATATAACAAATAACAAATTTAGGAAAATGGGTTGAATTAATATACATGGGTAATCCACCCTTCGACCCATATTGGTCATTATCCTGGACACTCCCCTCTTTTATGGATTAACTCAATCCCCATTTCTTGTCCATGTCCCCTTAGCAACTAGAATCACATTTTTATTATTAAAACATAGAAGTACAACTCACATATTACATCGCTTGGTTGTAGCCGCATATTATATCTACATTAAGCATTAATTAAACTGGGGATTATAGTGGGGATGTGTTGATCTGGAAGACTATCTCACGGTCGAAGACCAATCTCACGAGGATATGAATTGTCCTATGTTTTTAAAGAGACGATGGTCCTCTTGTTCTTATAATTCCATGAAAAATAAAATGAAATAAAACAAAGTCTGAGAAGGACCAGACTTAATATTTACATTCACATTCAAGGAAAAACAACACCTGAGATTGGGGACCAAGTGTTTTAAAATAAACTCATATGTAAAATATTTACAACATAAATAAATAAGATGCACACAAAATATAAGGGACTGATATATCCATCACAAAATTCATCAGAAAATTGAACAATATCCACCAATAGAGAGACCAAAAAATGGACGGAAATTAAAAGAGAACTTTAAATTATCATTCCATAAAGCACAAAAAATATTATGTTGGATAAAACATTTGGAAACTCAAGCTTTAGATCAAAGTCTTTGATAATACAATAATGTAATATCCCAAGTATCTATCTCGGAGTCTCTAATAATAATGACTCTTTAAATACAAAGGTGAATGTCTTTAAACAAAATAAAATGCATTCGCTCTTCAAAGAGGACTAGGATATGGCTCCCGCGGACCATAAAGTGAAAAGACTTGGAAGATAAAATAAGGAAAACCAAGAATCAACCTAAATCCCATAGAATATCGAGAAGATGAAGACAATATGACAAATGATTGTAGTAGAAATGAACGTCAGGAAAATGAAAGGGTAAAGTTAATATTCGACTCACTATGATGGAGAGATCTTGTGACATTTACTTGCTTGCAACTGGTTCCTTTATAGGTGTATGTTGTGGTTGAGGTGGCATAACCATTGTAACTATTTCTTGATTTCCTGGCTTGGTAATTTTGATTAATGCCTTTTTCAACCATTCCTCATTGCACTCTCTTAAAGATTCCATGGTAATTTCATGTTTAGTTTTAATTTCAAAAAAACTAATTTTCAAATTCCCTCAAATCTAGCTCCGATTGATGCAATGTGCCATCCACTTCATCATTCCTATCGACATACCGAACCAATCATTTTCAACTTCATCTTCAGAAAATTCTATAGTTTTAGTTAATTCATTAGCCCAAGCAAATTTAGGGGCAACAACAAGTGGAAGAGGTCTACATCAAACGTAAGGATTCAAGGTGCACTTCTTAACCTTCTCTTATCACTTAGTCTAAATTGTTTTGGGGTAGATTAGAGATAAGTCAATATTTTAAGGGAGTTATCGCTCTGCCTATTCCTTAGACCCAGTTTAGGGAGAATTTCCCCATAACACTATGTTGTTTTTAAAAAATACATAACCCAAAGCATACACATACACAACAACATTGGTTACTTCAAGTTTGTAGTTGCTTTGATCTTTTTTCTTAATACACTCTATATTGATGGGCTTTTCCAATCATTAGAATTCCAAAATCACATGAAACAAAATAAAAAGCACCCAAAATAATCTTGCATCTATATTCCGTAAATTCGAACTTGAAGTTTGGTCGTTTTTGGTTGCCATATTAAAGTTTGTTCATAATTGTGTGCTCAAAGCATAAAACACCAAGTAAAATTTTATAAGTAAATTCATAACCATAACAAATTTTATAAGAAAATTCATAACCTTAAAATTTTATAAATAAATTCATAACCATAACAAATTTTATAAGAAAATTCATAACCATAACTAATGCATATTTTAAATTCATCTTTACCTTCTTTCAAGTATGCACTTTAAATTTTATAAGTAAATTCATAATCATAACTAATGCATATTTTAAATTCATCTTTACCTTCTTTCAAGTATGCTCTTTAAGAACTTTGAATTGCAATGGTCCCGGAGCTCTTATTTCAACCATGTTTCTCACATTTGAATATATTGCAAGAAGTTGTAGACTTCTCAAAAGAGCCGAAAAAAACTAAATGTAAATTAGGTGTCGATTAGAAATAACTTTTAACCGAAGTTGATAATCATTATTATAGCTTGTTGTATGTGTAAGCCTTAGATAGCTTTAGCAAAATATGGGCGTTCCTTTCTATAAGTATACTAATGCAATACATTCACTTAACCTAAAATAAAATAAAATTAGTTGAAACATGTTTAGTGACTTTCTCGTATAGTTGTTGTGGAAAGAATTTTTTTTTTACTACTAATAAATTTTGAGACTATTAAATAATAAAATGAAACGTTAAAAAATCTTCTTGCTTATTATGTACCAATGATTATGATTATATATATAGTCATTGAAATTATATTATAGACTGTATATTCATTTTATATGAATACATTGTGATAATTTCAAACTTTAGATTGAAAGGGATGTTTATTTGATTTTAAATTAAATTAAATTGTTGTTACAGTTATGTCTCAGCCAAGGTTTCAAAAACAAAGTTATTAGTTGAATAATGATTAAAGTAAACTCACACTTGTTAATAATGAGATATCTCTCAAGGTTGTCCGGAGAGAAATGTATAAATGCATCTTTATGAATGGAGAAGCATAAAGAGAATAAAAATGAAAAAAATGTAAGAATTTTGATAAAATACATATAATAATATTGGTCTAATTATTGAAAACATGTGTGATGTTAATATATATTGGAAAAATTTCATCGCATCATGTTGATGTATTGGTTTTACATTGGTTTATTATCTAGCTTCTGTGTAATAAAATGTATTAAGAGAAATTGATAATAGTTGCATTATGCATGTAATAAGACAAATTAATTAAGTTTTATAAGAGGTAATGGCATGTAGTCAAATAATCAAGTTCGTATCTTGGTATTCTTAATATTTTGTCATTGTTATTAATATTTTGTTCATAAGTTCTTATATATTTTGAAACACATATTAATATTTTGTTTATAAGTCCTTATATATTATATATTGAAACATATACTACTTTTAATATTCTTTTGAACAGTGAATGTGTCCAAAAAAATAGCAATGTGCACAACTCTTTTGATTCTCCTGTGTTGTCTCCTTTCAAATTATATCATGATTAAGGAATATAATGAAGAGATGTGAAATGCAATGGTGGACTTTTCCATCTATGTTAATAAAAGATGATACAATTAAGGACGTGTCCCTGTGTACTTGTTTTTATGGTGATGTAATGTGAATTAATACAACTTTGCAATGACATTAGTGGAAATTAGCAATCATGATGCACTGCTAGTTAATACAACTTTGCAATGATATTAGTGGAGAATTGTCCATAACCTGAATATGCTTCTACAAAATGGCTAAAATAGATGCATAACCTAATTTCCTCATTATTAATGTATCATGTGTTTAAACAAGTGCAACAGGTTGCGATATATTGCCTCTAAAGATAATAAAATACATTTTACTCAAATCTATGTAAACTTACCGAGTTTCCTTTCCTTTGCCTTTGAGGTTTCCTATTCCCCTTAGAGGGTGTGCGAGTTCTTTAGCGCGTTCCTATAATTAAAATATGTCATTTCAAAAAAACCTAAATTTATTTTGGAGCCCAACATTTCTATCATATGTCTCCATAAGCAGTTGGTTTTTTGAATAGTAGTTTTTAGTGTATAGTAGAGGTTTTGCGTTCGTAGAGATTATCTTGACAAGTTTAACCATTTGCCAAAAAAACAGATGGGAGTCTGTCCCACCAATGCCAGCAAGCTACCCGAACAAGCCTGCCACCAGATCCATTAGGTTTCTAACCCCACAACTATCAATTAACTTACCAAAAGAATTAAAAATGGTTTCATAACTACACATTTGGAAAAATAAGAAAAAAAAAAAGAGTCTTATTTCATAGGTCAATGGATTCATTTAACGTGACTTGGTTTATACAGAATTGACGCACACCAATTTGGTGTATGAGACCCCCTTGTTTGTGGGATAAGGGACCCCCCTCCACCCAGCCATTTGACTAGTAAAGTCTACGAAGGTATACATACCCTACCCCCCTCTGGATTTGAACCTGTGACCTCTTAAGAGGAAACACATATTCTTAACCATTAGGCCCACTCACGCTGTATAAGAAAGTGACACTCATATATAGTCATGTCAAAATTAATTTCAAACCTAGA
>JASDQU010738876.1:87815-104819 GCA_032191745.1 Picea mariana
CTACTCATTAAAAAAAGACAAATCACTAAAGAGTACTTCGCGATTTCGGATTTTGGATTTCGAAGTTTCGCGCTTCAGATGTGTTAACATGCCTCACCTTCAAAGTCCCGATACGTGAAAAGCGTTCAAAAGATCCAAGTCACCATACACGTATACCCCCTATTCTATGACGTATCTTTCCAGGAAATGACCTGTCAAGAATTTTAAACGAAGTTGATTGACCAAACGAATGAAATAATGAATACTTAAGAGGAAACTAAAACCCAATTAGAAAATCAAATAATAGTTTCGCGATTTCGGAAATCGGGTCTTCACCATCTATCGCCTCCCAAATTTCCGAAGCCCGAAATCCTGAAATATCTTAAGCGTTAAGTCGTGTTAATTAAGGATTAAAAACGATTAATGATTAATTAATCACATCATGATTTTGCATTTCGAGGATCGTGCCTCGAGCGACTTTCAATATCCCGAGATCCAAAACCCCAAAATATTTAAGGTTAAACATGATTATTTAAAAGGGTTAAACATGATTAAAATTAATTAATCACATCGTGATTTCACGTTTCATAAATCATATCTTGAACTGTTATAGGATATCCCGAGATCCGAAATTCTGAAATTGACTTAACGATAACTGCAATTAACTAATGCATTAATGATGATTATCTCGTGATTAATCTTTCGCTGAATCATAACGCGAATAAATTCAAATTTCATCTATGCTTTTCCCTATCATGAACCACCAGACGTTAATGGCATTAATAATCGATCTACGCCAATAATCGATCTATGCCAATCATTTCGAATAAGATCTAGGAATACCGCATAAATCTTTTCATTAAGGAAAGTAAATACATTGTGAGTGAAGGTATGCGTAAATTGATACTCTTAAGGTGAAAAAGATATTGAAGTTTGAACTCTATTTGCGTTTTCATAGAACAAAAAGCTTAGTGAGATAATAATTTTTTGCATTTTCTGTGACAAGTAACATAGTGTTGAGTTTACTACTATCATGGCTCTGCAAAAAATGGTTAAAGGGATTGGCGAGAGCTTGAGAAAAAACAAAGATGTCCTCTCAGACACATCACCGAGAGTTGTGGAGACCATAAAAACCTGGACACAAGTATGCGAGACCCTACAATATGAACTGGACAACTGTATAGAAGAGTCAGATAATGAAGGGATCGAAACTCAAGCAACGAAGCTCAAATATGTAGCTCAGTCAGAGCTACATAAGATAGCTACGAGGTCGAGGCTCATGCTGTATAACGCCATGATAGGCTGGGCCCTGGAGAATGTTGACGTCATGACCAGGACCATCTACAATCGACATAAAGTTGTTGTTGGATCCTTCCGACCAGAACATGTACATGTGATGTACAAATTGTCGCCAACATTCAAAAACACTTATAATGTCGCTTTCTTAAAGAAATTTGATGAAGAAGAGTGCCCAGAAAGCTTAAAGAATTATCCTGACTTGATCAAAGATTGGTGGGATCGCTCTAAGAAATTCAGAGCAAAAACACATGGCACATACGCCATGACATCATTAGAATCTCATATGATGTATGTGGCCATGATGCTCTATAGACTTTTCGGGAGGGAAAATTCTGCCCACTTCCAGTTATCATGGGTACCGATCTTGCACGAAGTTGCAAAGGGTTTCTCATTAAATTGGGTCAAGATGCTATCTGATAGTTTGGCCAAGGAAATCACTGAATATCAAACATTGAAAGCCAAAGGACGACCTGCCCCGTTTTACATGTCAGCATATCTTACATATATCATATGTTTTATGATGCCTTTTCCTTTGATGGGTTGGAGCTGGACTCTGACCAATGACGAACCAATACATATTTATCATTCAAATCTATGGGAAGATAAAGCAAAAGATTCCTTCTATGACATCTGCAAGTATGTGGTGGTGCCGATGAACATCGCCATATATGGGCACCCACCTCCCAGGATTTCTGACAAAATAGTAACCAACCTGGGGAGGATAGCATATTGGTATATCGAATATGATTTCTCTTATATTAAGGTTTTTGGTTGTTCGGTCCCTCCGCATGTCGTGCCCAAGTTTCTACCAGGCCGATTGGTGTGCAGAGAGGTAGCGCATCAAACTGTGTTGGGAGGAGTCAGTAAAGAGCTAAAAGCTTTGCAAAAAAAGGTATGGCCCAACTTTCCCTTGCAGATTGGTATGTTTTCACTGTTTTATTTCGACCATTCGAAAGTAGAGGCCGCAGCCCTGGAATAAATCAAGGTTGTCAATATTGAATTCAAGAAACACGATCCTCAGAAGATCGTGGGAAATCACATGGCCTCTTGTAATTTGAAAAGATATGAGCAGGAGGAGTCTCCACATGATGAGATATTCCGAGGAGAGAGATCCTATCAGGAATTCTTGAGTCAAGTCCAAACTATGGCTCCAGACCAATTGGTCGAATTCTATAGCTTCCAAAGGCATAGGAGAAATGGCCTTTCGAAAGTCTTACAGGGAGAAAACCCAACACCCCGAGCTACACAGGAAATTGAAGTCCAGATTTTAGAAACATGAAGCTCCAGTGGATAGGATGCTTAGGAAAAGTTGGGGAAAACTGAGGTTTTGACTCAAAATGGGGACACCACATTGCCAAATCCACTAAGTGATCAAGATGAAGCTCAGATTGAGGCCATGATAAAAAAGGGAGAAGAAAGGCCACTATCCACACAAGGCAAATCAACTACTGACACAATCGGGAAACAACTGTCCACCGAGATAGGCAACCCTATCCAATCTATCAAGCCTTTACAGTTCAAAAGAGGGAATCTGAGTGCTGAAGTGGTGTTCATAAAGGATCTTATGCCTATTTCGGCTGAAGAGAGGCCTCCCTCCGATTTCTTCTTCAGCAAGAAAAGGAGGGTTGTGGTAAAAAGAGAAACACACCTAAAAGAGGGTGCTACTATCAAGAGACACATGGTGCTACTTGATGGATAGGCCTTGGAAGAGGTAGACTTTACTACGGATGTGGTAGGCTCGTTGGGAGCTTTCGCAACAACAAACCAGTTTTCCGTTGGGAACTTAAAAGAACAATTGAATAAAAAAGATCTGTTGATAAGTCAATTGCAAAATCAAGTAAATACTGTAGAGCATAAAGTCAGGAGTGAGATGAAAAAGGGTCTTGAGCAGAGTAGGGCCTGTGACAGACATGAAATTCAACAACTCAAATCCAGTCTCGACGAAATGCAGAAGAACACGTAAGAAAGTAGAGAATGGGCCAGTCAACAAGGAGAGTTGGTAAAACGACTACATGCCAAAATAAACCTAACTGAAAACACATCTTTAGATATGATAGTTTTCCAAGATCAGGCACTGGAGGTGCATGAAAAAATAGAATCAACACAACAAATCCTTTTTGCTAAGGTGGAGGTTGTCCAAAACCATTTTCAGGTGGTAGACCAATCCTTAAATAACATTTGCTTAAAGGAGAAAGAGGCCATCGTTGCTCGAGCTACTTTCCAGGAGGCAGTTGTGTCATCAACAAGAGAAGAAGTAGCCATGGTCTCTAGATTGTCTCTTTCCGAGCAAACTAGAGGTGATATAATATTGAAGACCTGGGAGGCTAACATAGCCGAAAGTAAAAGATTAGCTAAGGAAGTGAAGAAAGCTTGTGAAGAAGCATTTCATTCACTCGAAAAAGGGTCATTAGGCCTCGTCAAAGATAATATCTCTGAGGTCCTAGGGCAAGTTGATATAGTGAAGCTTCAACTTAATGTTGGGACAAACATGGAAGAAGCTCAGGCTGAAATCTTGCAATCAAAACAGATTGATATTACTCGGATAAATAGGTGGCTAGTCGGTCCTAGTCTGCAACTACAGTCTACATATTCAGAAGACAAGAGAATGGAAGATAATCTGCCTTACTTAGAGAAGAAGTTGTATACTTTTGAGGCAAATGACACAACTGAGCCTTCCAGATTGGTGGTGTAGTTCACAGGAAAATGTGTGCAATGTGTCGAGCAGGGGAAAACTAGTACATCCGAGAAAAAATGAGATGATGTGGGCATATCATGTACTCATACCATGATTGGAGACCAGTTGTTTATGATATGGAGAACAAGAAAGAGAAACGTCTCTACCAGCGTGGCGAAGAGACAGGGAAGATGCAAGTGAAGCGTTTCAAATTTCAGATATTGTAATATTTTTTGTTTTAGAAATATGGAGAATTCCAACCACTTAGGGTTAATATTTTTTTTGTATAAATACATATTTCAAAGACTTAACACGGGCTGCTTCTTGTCGTATTGTAACTAAGAAAACTCATTCTTTTGTGAGTATTAATACAAGTGCATACAGGGATTCCAAATTTTGTGCAATTTGAGTTATGTGCTCTTCTTGTATTCCATATCTCTAGTCTTCTTTATGTTACTCCTTGATAAGTGAGTGGTTACAATTTAGTACAACATCTACTGTAATCACATGTTATCGGTCATTTGATAAGAAAACAAATTTTCCTTTGTATTTTATATTAGTAAATACAATACTTGCAAGCTACTTGGATCACTGTATCTTATATCCTTTCAAGGGTGCATTCGATATTTTCTTCTACTGTGAACAAGGTAAGATTCATCTGTCATTGATACCTCATTTTGTTTAACAGTTTTGTAATTTTCTCTCATATCACTTGATTTTATTACTCGACTCAGACGACGAAACACAACCTCTGTCCTGTTCAATTATTAATTTCATTTAAGGGTTAATTCTCATATAATTAATGGAAGAAAAAGCACCTTTTAAAACATTCATTAAATTCTTGATGCCTTAACATTACTCTTTGAGCCTTAAGTGTAATCTTAGGAACAACATCTTTTTGGCGCCGTTGTCGGGGACAAAGAAACGAAGTTATTTTTCCCTGGAAGATCGACATGGTAAGTTTCTCTCTTTGATAGTGAAAAAAGATTGAATACATTTATAAGGATATTTTTTTATCTTTCACTTGGCGACCTCACTATAGATAAACTGGCATTCGGTAGAAAGAATACCAAGAAGAACCCAGATGATCAACATACTACACCTGTATTTGATCCTGAAAAGCTATTAAAACCAAGGGGATACCTCAAGCAGACCGTTGCATCCACAAGTAAGGTTTACCAACCCAAAACTGTGCAAACTAATCTTAGGTTCCACTTGAACAATCAACCTTGAAAGAAGATTATACACAAAGCCACTTCAGAGATACGTCAACTGAGAAGTTTCCAGTTGAAACCTTAAACCCCGAACTAGTTCTACTCGAGATTAAAGCCGAGATCGATTCCACTTACCCCTTGACTAGTAAAGGTAAAAGACCCCTTTCGATACCCACTTTTATTGATATTCCGCTAGTCCCCGAAGTAAAGGTTTTATCTCTCGAAGACTCTGAGGACTATATCTCTTACCCTGATTAAAGTGAGATTATTCTAGATATTAAACCGTCTTGAACATATACTTAGTGCTTATTTCAGATAGATGGTGTTTATTTTTAATTTTATCACTCATTGATTATTTAAAGATGACATATACTCGGCATCAATATTGCCATTTAAATAAATACGCAATCAAATGGCTAAACAGAATGTGACGGATAAAAAACCATTCATTTAATAGAATTATTTGGAAGTGCGAGTGTTTTGGATCTCTAGTCGTCAGAGATGCAGCGGGCGTAGGGTATGTCTCTAGGTATACTAATGCTAAGTATGGGTATGGATCTGCATCTGTGTATGGGTATGGACCAATTGCTTCATCAACGACTAGTTATGTCCTAGCCTCTGCTGATGGTTTGACTGGAGCTACTAGTGCTAGGTCTACTGGATCATCGACTGGATCTGGATCAACAACTGGGTAATTGACTGGATAAAGATCAGAATAGTGCGAGTGTTTTGGTAGTATTGAAAAAAGATGAATGACACTTTATATGGTAATGAGTATTGAAACATTAGGCTATGGATAAGTGGGAGCGATTTTAAACAAAAACTTAGGGCATGAGTTAAAATCTAAACAATTTATATAAATTGTAATATATTATTAAAATGGTCTAGATACTTAAATGTCTACGATAAATCTTAATCATTCTTGGATTAATTAGAAGTTAAATGGTTTGTTTTTTTTTTTATCGTGAATAAGGATTTTATTAAACCCATAATTATAAAGACAAGAATTTTGGATCATCGAAGCCTATATTTCCTAACAACTCTAAAAAGACCGAAACTGAATGACATACAATTTTCTGTACAACTTTTGTATGATTACACCGAATTTATGAATTTTAATTTCATTTCGACTTGTAATGTGCCTTCAATAACTTAAATCTATGTAATGGCCAATGAATCCAAGCAACCATTTAAAAGTTCAAGATTTCTTTTTATATAAACATGGGCCTTTCATTCAATTATTTAGTAATTTAACTATAAACAAATATTTTTACTTCAACATTTCAATATATCAATATATTAAGTTAATTTGATTACACATTTAATATATTAAGCATTATCTCATCTTTATATATTAAATAAAATATCAAATATTATCTTATGTTTATATATTAAATATTTTATTATAATTATATTTTCATAAGATGGAAAATGACCTTACACTATATTAACTAAAAATAATTTATTTTTTTATTAATTAACTATTTACAAATATTATTTTTGTAATATATGCACTTTGAATAGTCTAATTATTGAAAACATGTGTGATATCAATACATATTGGAAAAATTCCATCGCATCATGTGGGTGTATTGGTTTTACATTAGTCTATTATACAGCTTCTATGTAATAAAATGTATTAAGAGAAATTGATAATAATTACATTATGCATACAACAAGACAAAGTAGGTAAGCTTTACAAGAGGTAATGCATTGTAGTCAAATAATCAAGTCTGTATCTTGGTTTTCTTAATATTCTCTTATCGGTCATTATGTTGTCATTAATATTTTGCTCTACGTTTTTACATATTTTAAAACATATATTAATATTTTGCTCATAAATCCTTATATATTAAAACATATACTAATATTTTGCTCATAAGTCCTTATATATTATATATTGAAACATATACTACTTTTAATATTCTTTTGAACAATGAATGTGTCCAAAAAAAAGATAACAATGTGCACAACTCTTTTGATTCTCCTGTGTTGTTTTCTTTCAAATTATATCATGGTTAAGGAATATAATGAAGGCATCTGAAATGCAATGGTGGATTTTTCCATCTGTATTAATAAATCCAGGGCTTGTCCCTGTGTATTTGTTTTTATGGTGATGCAGTGTGAATTAATACAACCTTGCAATGATATTAGTGGAGATTTGTCTATAGAAAAGTTTTGTTTGGCAATTGTGATGCATTGCGAATTAATACAACCTTGCAATGACATTAGTGGAGATTTGTCCATAACTCAAATATGCTTTTACAAAATGACTAAAATAGATGCATAACCTAATTTTCTCATTACTAATGTATCATGTGTTTAAATAATACTTCTCCAAAATAACAAAAATGCATGAAGACCATATAAGGAAATTATGATTTCACAAAACATCAATTTAACTAAATCAGGAAAATATAAATCAGTGTAATTTTTGTTCAAACCAATATAAAAAAGCTTCTACGATAACAATATGCAATTTTTTTTTACGACATGGACATAACCACTGCAATAACACTTATTATTAATACAAATTTTCAAATTTAAGTACGATACGTCGTGTGTCATGCATTAAATGTTAGGGTCCTTTAACGCCTAAGTGTGAACTTAAGCTCTTAATTGAATTGATTCCCATGCCAAGCCTTTAATGCAAGTAGTTAAACACTACCTATCAATGGCTCAATATCTGGTAATTTATGGCAAAACATTTCGTGTACAAAGGTAAGCTTCAAGTTAATTTTGTGTAGTTAATGCTCATAATTATTAAATAAACAAATGTCAGTCATCCTTAACATGACATGCATTAAATGTTAGGACCCTTTAACGCGTAGTATGTCCAAATAAAGTATCGTATTGAACTTAGGCTCTTCATCGAATTCATTGTCATGCCAACTAGAATATATAGAATTTGTACTCGAGTGTACGCTTTAAGCCATATTGTTTTTTTATTTATTAGTTCCTGCCGAAGGTTAGGATTCAAAGGTTAGGATTCTAGCCATCGATTGATTGTTGATCTTCAATTACTTTTACTTTGACTAACGATATTTTTTTCCTTCTCAAAGTTTTAAAAGTAAAATCTATATTATTTTATAATATTTTAATTACATTTATTTAAAAAGCAATGATAAATTCTAACTCTTATTGCCCAACTCCTTTGTCAATCCCAATCCTAAATTTCAAGTATATTATGTAAGTTTCAAGTATATTATGGTTAAGAACATGTGTTTCCTCTTAAGAGGTCACAGGTTCAAATCCAGAGGGGGTAGGGTATGTATACCTTCTTAGACTTTACCTTAAAAATAGATTATTATTATTATTATTATTATTATGTCTTTGCATCTTCATAAATACTAGGCTATACATCTTTTTCAATCTTCTATAACCTAACCTAAGTTTATGGAAGCTCGATGCATTAATTTTATATCTTAGTTTATCGAAGCTCGATACATTAATTTTATATCTTTTCATCTTCATAGACACTATTTTTTAGGCTCTTTCACAGTACATCTTTTTCAAAATTCTATAACCTAACCTAAGTTTATTGAAGCTGGATGCATTAATTTTCTGAGAATATTATGGCTATGCATTATATGAATTATACTATAATGCATTATATTGAGTGGCAAACCGAATCTATGTATGTCAGGGCTATCAGAGTTATCTGTGTCTGTTAGGGCTTTAAAATTTTTTGCCAATAATCTCCAAGACTGTCTTGCTAATAATATTTGCAAAGGATACTTTGGAGGTAGATTTTCTGCATTGTTCAATAACCAGTCCTTCGTTCGTCCAAAGACAACTCTGCTTCAGGCCGCATACTTCAATATCACTGAAATTTTCTCTTAAGATTTTCCAAGCAGACCTCTCCATGAATACAATTACAGATACCCCATCTTGGCAGTGTCGAATATGAATCCCAGTAGCATAAGAGGTAGAGCTAGTTTTAGCTATAATATTAATAGCAAGAAAATTTTGATAAACCGCCTTAAGCAATGCACTAACTTCAAAGCAAATAGCAACAATCCTAGCAGTTCCACCAGTAGCATAAGAGGTAGAGCTTGTTGTAACTACCTCCACTGGTTCTACTTCTTGTAAACTACATCTTGCATGGCCTTTGTAACACAATGACACGTTATTTCTTTGGATCTCTAGAAATGCACTTGGCACCTTAGAGATAATGTTCTTTGAGGTAAGAGTTCATTACTTTTACTTCCCTTATAAATTACTTTAATAGAGACCTGCAAAATTTACATAATCTGTTAGAGCCCAGAATAATATTAGTTAGCAGAGAATGCTTAGTGTGACAGAGTATTCAAAATTTCTTGCTTTATATCAATACCTGAGCATCTCGGTTCAACTCACCCCAATAGTCATCTGTTAATCCATTGACAAAAACATGAGTTTAACAATACAAAACTAGCTATTGGATTATTGGATTGTTTATGATTTGTACGAATTACAGTGAGAATCGAATAATATACGTTACCTATATTCAACCAGAGTGCTTGAGCCATTGATTGTTGCCCAATTTTATTTCAAGTACCTGAAAGCAAAAATCCTAAATCCTGTACAATCTTGCAATAAACTCATTTATTGATTTTTTGATACGAACACTTCCATATTATTGAAACTAATCATACTATTTCTCTTAACTTTGAATCTATTACACAGAAATATACTATTAAAATTTGAATTTATTACACATAGAAACATACTATTTGAATTTGAATCTATTACACATTCAAACATATCATTAAAATTTCTAACAGTGTTGTAACTAGCCCACTTAATGATTTTTTGTTACAACTGAGTATCTTAAAATTTCAGAGAGTCTTATAACTAGCCCACTCAATGATTTTCTGTTACAGCTGAGTATTTTCCTCTTATGTTATATCTACCTCTGATAAGTTATTTTGAGAGCCACACCTTAGTAGATATCGTCAGTGTCTTGGACGCATCATGCTTAGAATCCTTTCGATCTTAAGCAGTATGGACCTTAATTGTTGCCATCGATCCCTTGCCTTTATTTTTTTAATACTTTAAGACCAAAAAAACGTCTCCTTTCTTCAATAAACTAACCTTTCAAAAGGATAAATTTCATCTGCAAAAAGAAACAAGAGAAAGCTATTAAAACTGGTTCGAGTCCTCAACAAATTTCAATATGAAAAATACCCATCAAGTCAATTCCCCATAGTTTTCAAAAGAAAAAATACAAAAATGTCAATATTAATCTTACTCGACAAAGTGCAGACACAAAGATTACACAAAAAGTAGGCCTTGCCACATTTGAATTGTCTTTCTTCCACAACAAAATTTTTAGGATTGTGTATGTAAACAGATTGATGTTCACTAAAACTTTTAAGTTACTAATCTTGTTTGAAGTTCTGTTGATGATTTCAGCTTCCAAACTAAACACCCATTTTTCAGTTGGAGCTGGATCAAAATAGGCTGAGAATGGAGCCTGTGCAACGGAAATCGAAACTTTGACTAATCACAGAGTTGCTTGTTGAGAAAAATCAAATGTAGTATATGGAAATCAAAAGCTTACCTTCAACCTACTTCCACTCAGTGCCTCAAACTCATGTGGTCCCTTCTTACTATGTTGTTGTGATGCTGCCTCATTGCGGTCTCTTGTTGAAACACGTTGCGACCTGCAAGAAAAAGTCAGTTCTTCATCAACAATTGTAGTGGAAAGAGGATAATGGTTCGCTTCCGACTTGGAACACATTTTGTTTTTCTATCAAGCCAAATGGCTTGGAGCACATTGTGTTTGAAAAAATTGAAGGCAAAGTACCAATTTTCATAAGATGTGATTTTCATAACATGTGATTTCCATAAGACATTTGTTTTAATGGTCTTTTTTAAAGCTTTTGTGATCTTGATAGACATTTGTCTTAATGGCTTTTTCTAAAACTTGTGATCTGCTCTGTAAAAAAAGTTTATCTATGAAGACAAATGACTTGGAGCACATTCTGTTTTGCTATCAAGTCAAATGGCTTGTTTTGCTATCAATTCGAATGGCTTCGAGCACATTCTGTTTGACAAAATTGAAGGAAAAGTACCAATTTTCATAAGATTTGATTTCTTGTGATCTTGATAAAACATTTGTTCTATGGCCTTTTTTAAACCTTGTGATTTTGATAAGACATTTGTTTTGATGGCCTTTTCTAAAGCTTGTGATCTTCTCTGCAAAAAAAGTTTCCAGAATGAAGGTTGAGCAAAAACAATTTACAGAATGAAGGTTGAGAAAAAAAAGTTTCCAGATTGAAGTTTGTTGTGGGCATTTGAGTCTAGCCCATCTTCAAATATTCAGATAATCTTTGAGATTCATCAACAATTAACAAGTTCTGTGAATCATGTGTGTTAGCTCAACATGCTATGCAAGTATTCTTCTCTGTAAGAAAAGTATCAAGAATGAGTGTTGAATGTTGGTGTGGGCTTTAGAATGTAAGAAAAGTATCAAGAATGAATGTTGATGTGGGCTTTAGAGTGTAGATACCACAAATTTCTTAAGTTTACAAAATAGTGTATAAACAAAATGTTTCAAAACATTGTTATTTGACTCAAACTTTCAAGGTATTTTGAATTTTCTGTTAAAAAAATCAATAAAAACTTTGAAAATGATTTCAATATTAAACCTCGAACATATAATAGATCCAAATCTTCTAGAAAAGAAAATCTTCTGGAAAATAAGATCGTTTGTTTTAATGTAATTAACTTCCCCTAGAGAAGTAGAATGTCAAGAATTTCAAGATTGATGTCATATTAGTTAGGAAAGAACAAGCTCAAACAAAAACATCTTTCATAAATTAGTTGTACAAAATACCCCCCACACATATATATATATTCCAGTATTGTTTTAGCAATATTGATGCTACCATATTTGGTGTGCATTGCTTTTTCATTTGGCATTCTGCACTTGTTAGCTTTAAGATTTTCGTTGGGTGTTTTAACATTTAGCAGTTTCATCTATATCATAGTCCACATTGTCTTATGTATAAAAGGCAATATCACAGTCGCCTTTATATTTTCAATATTTTGTGTTGTTTGTGAGTGCATATTTATTAACCAGCTATATCTCTGGTATCTCATAGATATCTCCTAATGATTTTTCTTTTAATGTTTTTGTTTTTTTATTATCACATCAAATTGGATATGTAGGTTATAACAACCCACGGACAAATTATGAGATTCTCGGGTCAATAACAACCAAATTTTTTAATTCAATTCAATTGATGCTATAACCAGTCTTTTTTCTTACCTATAATATAGACATGCTTTCAGAAATACAGCTATTTTAATCCCATTCTCATTGTTTTCTTGTTTCCTTCATTTAATTTAGTGTAGTAGTTTGATTAATGTTTATTTATTTTGTTTCTTCTACATATATGAAAACTAATAAAGTGATGATACACGTGGGGTTTGGCTTCCCAGCCTTCATCAACACATACTTGTAATCAAAGCTTCTCATTTCCATCACATCTTTTCTACTCCGAGTAATTGCCACACACCAACTAACGGTGTTGATCTTCTTCCTCAAAATATTTTCTGAGCAATTCTTTGGCTGTAGGTTACTATAGTCTGCAGTAGTTTTTGTCATAAAGTTCAGTTGTGATATGAGCAACTGCTAGTAGCAGTAGGGAAACGTGTTATGTTTATTTTCATATTATTTTAATAAATATTTATTTTTGATATTAGTTAATAGCAACATTTTAATACTTTACTTAAATAAATATTTAATATCAAATCTATCCCATTTTCGGCAGGGAGAACATTACTGTTGTAGCACTTGTTTATTTCGTACCATCTTTACGACTTACACGGATCAATATTAAGGGTAGTTGAACACCTACCTATCAAAGGCTCAATATATGGTAATTTATGGCAAAAAGGTTTTGTAGAAAAGTGTAATTTCAAAGTTAATTAATTTTAAAATATTTACGTAATATTTAAGATGTTTCGAAATGTGTTTTAGTAGTTGATATGGAGCATTGCCATGTTAAACACTATAGTGTATGGATTTTGTAAAATTTATGCATTCAAAGCTAAAAAATGACTATGTGACCTTCCATGATCTAGAGATCGATTTAGGTGTTGGTAACCTTTCATTGTTTAATACATTGTCTAGGCTTATTCATATGAATGTGTATGCCTCATTTGGTGTCTAGTCACTAGGAAGGTCACTTTTATTATTTTCCAAGGTCTTATTTTAGTTATGTTTAGTCTTTAGTGGGTTTTTTAGTTGGATATTCTCTTCCTTATTTTGGATCAACTTCAATTTTCATCTTTGATTTGGTCTAACTTGGTTAGTTGGATCAACTTTGTTGTTTGTGTTTGATTTGGTCAAATTTCCATCTTATCAGATTTATGGTCGAAAAAGGGATCATTTGCAACAAGATTAACTTACTCTATTTTAAAAGTGTGTTAGTCATGTAGTTTAAAAAGGGATATTGAGGGACATCATACAATCAAAATATCTAAAAGAAAATGATACATGTTGTTGAATTACCTATCAATGTAGATGGAGATGTGGGATGAATGTTGTCTATGAGTATGGCATCATGCTTCTACAATTAATATGATGTATATGACAATAAGTATAATGCATAGATCGATATGTTAACATTTTACAAGGCATGTCACATCTTCCCACATGTGTATATGTGAGATGACACCTTGCTAGCAAATAAAGTGTATGAATGAAAGTTAGCACATCCACAATTTCATTTGCACATTCACTGATAGTTATCCTCACCTATCTTAGAATTATACCATAGTAAGTCAAAGATGATAGAGATAGAAGAAGATAAAGTAAATGAAACGAGAACATGACTTCAAAACTAAATAAGTGGACGATGAGTATGAAGTACTTATTAGTCCATGCCTAGGTTTGAGACTATTGTTTCCACTTTTTCAATTTGTTTTAGGTTCATACATTGCAAAATTATATTCTTCTCAAAGTTTTCTAATATGTGTTTTCATACTTTTGTTCAAACCACTATTAAGTTTTTATATGGTTACAACAATGTTTGTCCATTGTTGTTGAGTGGATAGTTCGATTTGTGCGAGCAAGTTTTAAAGACTTTAAGCTTTCTAAATACTATGAATTTAATGGGACAAGTGTCAATCCTAATAAGTTTTAAGATTTCCAAATAATATGGATTTGATGAAACTATTATAAATGTGAATAATATGCTTCATTGATATGCAACTGACTTGCAATATGCTAATGCATACTTTTAATACAACTTAGGTGTAAACTGTTGGAACACATATATATTTCTAAACTTTAGACTTTAAATGGATTTCATTCCCATTTAAATAAAAACAACACACGCTTGATTCTCACCATCGATGAGTTCTTCTATCTAATCAAATGATCCTAATTCCTTAGAAGCTATGGAGCCGTCTACTCATTAAAAAAAGCCAAATCACTAAAGAGTACTTCACGATTTCGGATTTTGGAGTTTCACACTTCAAATTTGTTAGCATGCCTCACCTTCAAAGTCTTGATACGCAAAAAGAGTTCAAAAGATCCAAGTCACCATACACGTATACCCCCTAATCTATGACGTATGTTTCTGGGAAATGACCTGTCAATAATTTTAAACAAAGTTGATTGACCAAACGAATGAAATAATGAATACTTAAAAAGAAACTAAAACCTAATTAGAAAATCAAATAATAGTTTCGCGATTTCGGAAATCTGGTCTTCACCATCTATTGCCTCCCAAATTCCTGAGGCCCGAAATCCTGAAATATCTTAAGCGTTAAGTTGGGTTAATTAAGGATTAAAAATGATTAATGATTAATTAATCACATCACGATTTTGCATTTTCGGGATCCTGCCTTGAGCGACTTTCAATATCCCGAGATCTGAAACCTCGAAATATTTGAGGTTAAACATGATTATTTAAAAGGGTTAAACATGATTAAAATTAATTAATCACTTCGCAATTTCACATTTCAGAAATCATATCTTGAACTGTTATAGGATATCCCGAGATCCAAAATTTTGAAATTTACTTAACGATAAGTGCAATTAACTAATGCATTAATGATGATTATCTCATGATTAATCTTTCGCTGAATCATAACGCAGATAAATTCAAATTTCATCTATGATTTTACCGATCATGAACCACCAGACGTTAATAGAATTAATAATCGATTTACACCAATCATTTCGAATAAGATCTCGGAACACCTCATAAATATTTTCATTAAGGAAAGTAAATACATTGTGAGTGAAGGTATGCGTAAATTGATACTCTTAAGGTGAAAAAGATATTGAAGTTTGAACTCTGTTTGCGTTTTCACAGAACAAAAAGCTTAGCGAGATAATAACTTTGTGCATTTTCTGTGACAGGTAACACGGTGCTGAGTTTACTACTATCATGGCTCTGCGAGGCTAACATAGCCGAAAGTAAAACATTAGCTAAGGAAGTGAAGAAAGCTTGTGAAGAAGCATTTCATTCACTCGACAAAGGGTCATTAGGTCTCGGCAAATATAATATCTCTGAGGTCCTGGGGCAAGTTGATATAGCGAAGCATCAACTTAATGTCAAGACAAACAGGGAAGAAGCTCAGGCTGAAATCTTGCAATTAAAACATATTGATATTACTCAGATAAATAGGTGGCTAGTCGGTCCTAGTTTGCAACTAAAGTCTACATATTAAGAAGACAGGAGAATGGAAGATAAGCTGCCTTACTTAGAGAATAAGTTGTATACTTTTGAGGCAAACGACATGACTGAGCCTTCCCGATTGGTGGTGTAGTTCATAGGCAAATGTGTGCAATGTGTCGAGCAGGGGAAAGCCAACACATTCGAGAATAAATGAGACAATGTAGGCATATCATGTACTCAGACCATGATTAGAGACTAGTTGTTTCTGAGCTGGAGAACAAGAAGGAGAAACGTCTCTACCAACGTGGCAAAGAGACATGGAAGATGCAAGTGAAGCATTTCAAATTTCACATATTGTAATATTTTCTATTTTAGAAATAAGGAGAATTCCAACCGCTTAGGGTTGAGAACTTTTTTGTCTAAATACATATTTCAAAGACTTAACATGGGCTTCTTCTTTCCGTATTGTAACTAAGAAAACTCATCATTTTGTGAGTATTAATACAAGTGCAGACAGGGATTCCAAATTTTGTGCAGTTTGAGTTATGTACTCTTCTTGTATTCCATATCTCTAGTTTTCTTTATGTTACTCCTTGATAAGTGAGTGGTTACAATTTAGTACAACATCTACTGTAATCACATGTTATCGGTCATTTGATAAGCAAGAAATTTTTCCTCTGTATTTGCTATTAGTAAATACAAGACCTCCAAGCTACTTGGATCACTGTATCTTATATCCTTTCAAGGGTGCATTCGATATTTTTTCTATTGTGAACAAGGTAAGATTCATCTGTCATTGATACCTCATTTTGGTTAACAGTTTTGTAATTTTATCTCATATCACTTGATTTTATTACTCGACTCAGACGACGAAACACAACCTCTGTCTTGTTCAGTTATTAATTTCATTTAAGGGTTAATTCTCATATAATTAACGGAATAAAAGCACCTTTTAAAACATTCCTTAATTTCTTGATGCCTTGACATTACTCTTTGAGCCTTAAGTGTAATCTCAGAAAGAACATCTTTTTAGCGCCATTGCGAAGGATGGAGAAGCGAAGTTATTTTTCCTTGGGAGAACGACATGGTAATTTTCTCTCTTTGATAGTGAAAAAAGATTGAATACATTTATAAGGCTAATTTTTATCTTTCACTTGGCGACTCCACTATAGATAAACTGGCATTCGATAGAAAGAATACCAGGAAGAACCCA
>JASDQU010738876.1:126414-136692 GCA_032191745.1 Picea mariana
ACTTGCTAACCTCAATCAATCCACTAGGAGAAACCTTGCCACAAAAGGGATTTTCCCTTGGGTGGGGAGGATAATAGCTTATCATTTAAACCATCCAAGCTACACCCAATTGACCTTTATTTCCTTGGAAATAACTCCCCAAGAAACTCATGGGCACTTCTCCTTATCTGATGATAGTAAGTGTAAAGTCAATTACATAGACTAAGTGTACTTGACCCCACGAGGATTGAAACGCATCTAGGCTACATATTCCCTTAAGTTATATTAAAAAAATATTATGGTTTATGTTGTTCCTGAGATTACACTTAAGGCTCAAAGAGTAATGTCAAGGCATCAAGAATTTAAGGAATGTTTTAAAAGGTGCTTTTTCTTCCGTTAATTATATGAGAATTAACCCTTAAATGAAATTAATAACTGAACAGGAAAGAGGTTGTGTTTCATCGTCTCAGTCAAGTAATAAAATCAAGTGATATGCGAGAAAATTAAAAAATTGTTAAACATAATGAGGTATCAATGACATATGAGTCTTACCTTGTTCACAGTAGAAGAAAATATAGAATGCACCCTTGAAAGGATATAAGATATAGTGATCCAAGTAGCTTGCAGGTCTTGTATTTACTAATAGCAAATATAGAGGAAAAATTGCATGCTTATCAAATGACCGATAACATGTGATTACAGTAGATGTTGTACTAAATTGTAACCACTCACTTATCAAGGAGTAACATAAAGAAAACTAGAGATATGGAATACAAGAAGAGAATATAACTCAAACTGCACAAAATTGGAATCCCTGTCTACACTTGTATTAATACTCACAAAAGGATGAGTTTTCTTAGTTACAATAAGTAAAGAAGCAACATATGTTAAGTCTTTGAAATATGTATTTATACAAAAAAATTCTCAACCCTAAGTGGTTGGAAATCTCCTTATTCCTAAAACAAAAAATATTACAATATGTGAAATTTGAAATGCTTCACTTGCATCTTCCCTGTCTCTTTGCCATGCTGGTAGAGACGCTTCTCCTTCTTGTTCTCTAGCTTAAAAACAACTGGTCTCTAATCATGGTCTGAGTACATGATATGCCCACATCGTCTCATTTGTTCCTGGATGTGTTGGCTTTCCCCTGCTCGACACATTGCACACATTTGCCTACGAACTACACCACCAATCTGGAAGGCTCAGTTGTGTCGTTTGCCTCAAAAGCATACAAATTCTTCTCTAACTAAGAAAATTTATCTTCCATTCTCCTATATTCTGAATATGTAGACTGTAGTTGCAGACTAGGACAAACTAGCCACCTATTTATCTGAGTAATATCAATCTGTTTTAATTGCAAGATTTCAGCCCAAGCTTCTTCCATGTTTGTCCTGGCATTAAGTTGATGCTTCGCTATATCAACTTTCCCTAGGACCTCAAAGATATTATCTTTTTCGAGGCCTAATGACCCTTTGTCGAGTGAATGAAATGCTTCTTCACAAGCTTTCTTCACTCCCTTACCTAATATTTTACTTTCGACTATGTTAGCCTCCAAGTTATTTAGTATTATATCGCCTCTAGTTTGCTTGGAAAGAGACAATCTAGAGACCATGACTACTTCTTCTCTTGTTGATGACACAACTGCCTCCTGGAAAGTATCTCGAGCAACGATGGCCTCTCTCTCCTTTAAGCAAATGTTATTTAAGGATTGGTCTACCACCCAAAAATGGTTTTGGACACCCTCCACCTTAGCAAAAAGGATTTATTGTGTTGATTCTAATTTTTCATGCACCTCCAGTGCTTGAGCTTGGAAAACTGCCATATCTATTGTTGTGTTTTCAGTTAGTTTTATTTTGGCCTGTAGTCGTTTTACCAACTCTCCTTGCTTACTGGTCCATTCTCTACTTACCTGCATGTTCTTATGCATTTCGTCAAGACTAGATTTGAGTTGTCCAATTTCTTGTCTGTCATAGGCCCTACTCTTCTCAAGACCCCTTTTCATCTCACTCTTGCTATTATGCTCTACAGTATTTACTTGATTTTGCAATTGAATTATCAACAGATCTTTCTGCTTCAATTGTTCTTTTAGGTTCCCAATGGAAAACTGGTTTGTTGTTACGAAAGCTCCCAGCGAGCCTGCCACACCCGTAGCAAAGTCTACCTCTCCCGAGGCCTGTCCATCAAGTAGTACCCTGTGTCTCTTGACAGTTGCACCCTCTATTAGGTGTGTTTCCCTTTTTACCACAACCCTCCTTTTCTTGCTGAAGAAGAAATAGGAGGGAGGCATCTCTTCAACTGAAATAGGTGTAAGATCCTTTATGAACACCAATTTAGCACTCAGATTCCCTCTGTTGAACTGTAAAGGCGTGATAGATTGGATAGGGTTGCCTATCTCAGTGGACGGTTGTTTCCCGGCTATGTCAGTAGCTGATTTGCTTGGTGTGGGCAGTGGCCTTTCTTCTCCCTTTTTTATCAAGGCCTCAATCTGAGATTCAGCTTGATCACTTAGTGGATTTGGCAATGTGGTGTCCCCCTTATGAGTCAAAACCTCAGTTTTCCCCAATTTTTTCTGAGCATCCTGTCCACTGGAGCTCCCTGTTTCTAAAATCTGGACCTCAATTTCCTTTCTAGCTGGGGGTGTTGGATTTTCTCCCTGTAAGACTTTCGGAAGGATATTTCGCCTATGCCTTTGGAATCTATAGAATTAGACCAATTGGTATGGAGCCAGAGTTTGGATTCATCTCAAGACTTCCTGATAGGATCTCGCTCCTCGAAATATCTCATCCTGTGAAGACTCCTCATGCTCATATCTTTTCAAATTACAAGAGGTCATGTGATTTCCCATGATCTTCTGAGGATCATGTTTCTTGAATTCAATATTGACAAGCTTGATTTCTTCCAGGGCCACAGCCTCTACTTTCAAATGGCCGAAATCAAACAGTGAAAACATACCAATCTGCAAGGGAAAGTTGGGCCATACCTTTTTCTGCAAGGCTTTTAGCTCTTTACTGACTCTGCTCAACACAGTTTGACACACTACCTCTCTTCACACCAATCGGTCTGGTAGAAACTTGGGCAAGGCATGCGGAGGGACCGAACAACCAAAAACCCTGATATAAGAGAAATTCTCTTCAATATACCAATCTGCTATCCTCCCCAAGTTGCTTACTATTTTGTCAGAAATCCTAGGAGGTGGGCACCCATATATGGCGATGTGCATCGCCACCGCCATATAATTGTAGATTTCATAGAAGGAATCTTTCACTTTATCTTCCCATAGCTTTGAATGATAAAGGTGTATTGGTTCGGCACTAGTTGGAGTCCAGCTCCAGCCCATCAAAGGAAAAGGCATCGTAAAATAGACAACATCCATAAGATATGATGACATGTAAAATAGGGTAGGTCGTCCTTTGGCTTTCAATGTCTGATATTCAGTGATTTCCTTGGCCAAACTATCTGATAGAATCTTGGCCCAATTGAATGAGAAACCCTCTACAACTTTGTGTATGATCGGCACCCATGATAACTGGAAGTGGGCAGAATTTTCCCTCCCGAAAATTCTATAGAGCATCATGGCCACATACATCATATGAGATTCTAATGATGTTGTGGCGTATGTGCCATGTGTGTCTACTCTAAATTTCTCAGGGCGAGCCCACCAATCCTTGATCAAGTCGGCATAATTCTTTATGCTTTTTAGGCACTCTTCTTCATCGAATTTCTTTAAGAAAGCAGCATTATAAGTGTGTTTGAATGTTGGGGACAATTTGTACATCACCTGTACATGTTATGGTCAGAACGATCCAACAACTTTCTGTGGATTGTAGATGGTCCTGGTCGTGACATCAACGTTCTCCAGGGCCTAACCTATCATGTCGTTATATGGCATGAGACTCGGTTGCGTAGCTATCTTAAGCAACTTTGACTGAGCTACGTATTTGAGCTTCGTTGCTTGAGTTTCGATCCCTTCATTATCTGACTCTTCTGGACAATTGTCCAGTTCATGTTGTAGGGTCTCGCATACTTGTGTCCAGGTTTTTATGGTCTCCACATCTCTCGGCGATGTGTCCGAGAGGACATCTGTGTTTTGGCTCGAGCTCTCGCCAGTCCCTTTAACCATTTTTCGCGGAGCCATGATAGTTGTAAACTCAGCACTGTGTTACCTGTCATAGAAAATGCACAAACTTAGTATCTCGCTAACCTTGTTGTTCTATGAAAACGCACATAGAGTTCAAACTTCAATATATTTTTCACCTTAAGAGTATCAATTTACGCATACCTTCACTGACAATGTATTTAATTTCCTTAGTGAAAAGATTTATGTGGTGTTCCGAGATCTTATTTGAAATGATTGTCGTAGATTGATTATTAATTCCATTAACGTTTGGTGGTTCATGATCGGGAAAAGCATAGATGAAATTTGAATTTATTCGTATTATGATTCAACGAAAGATTAATCACGAGATAATCGTCATTAATGCATTAGTTAATTGCACTTATCGTTAAGTAAATTTTGGAATTTCAAATCTCGGGATATCCTATAATAGTTCAAGATATGATTTCTGAAAAGCGAAATCGTGATGTGATTAATTAATTTTAATCATGTTTAACCATTTTAAATAATCATGTTTAACCTCAAATATTTCGGGTTTTCGGATCTCGGGATATTGAAAGTCGCTCGATGCAGGATCCCCGAAATGAGAAATTGTGATGTGATTAATTAATCGTTAATCATTTTTAATCCTTAATTAACTCGACTTAACGCTTAAGATATTTCAGGATTTCGGGCTTCGCGAATTTGGGAGGCGGTAGATGACGAAGACCCAATTTCTGAAATCGTGAAACTATTATTTGATTTTCTAATTGGGTTTTAGTTTATTTTTAAGTATTCATTATTTCATTCGTTTGGTCAATCAACTTCGTTTAAAATTCTTGACATGTCATTTCCCAGAAAGATACGTCATATATTAGGGGATACATGTATGGTGACTTGGATCTTTTGAACGCTTTTCGTGTATCGGGACTTTGAAGGTTAGGCATGTTAACACATTTGAAGCATGAAACTCCGAAATACGAAATCGTGAAGTACTCTTTAGTGATTTGGCTTTTTTTAATGAGTAGGAGGCTCCATAGCTTCTAAGGAATTAGGATCGTTTGATTATATGGAAGAGCTCATCGACGGTGAGAATCAAGCATGCATTATTTTTATTTAAATGGGAATGAAATCCTTTTAAAGTCTAAAGTTTAGATATATATGTTTTCCAACATAGGCTCCACCTAGGGATCGCATCTCCCTGCGAGATGTCGAAGAACAGTAGACCAAGTGCCTTTATTGGGTAAATGGAGTCATTATTTCATTTCTGTGAAACACCTTTGAGAAAGAAAACAGAAAGGTATTAGACTTCGGCGTTATCTCAGAAAGATTTCGAAAACTTAATCGTTCACCAAGCTCAAGTTTAGGCTGTCTATTGCTTGCCTTTTTGTGAAACTGATTTCAGGCCTATTTAATATAATCAAGATAATTTTAATCGATCTATCAAAATCTGGTCGGTTTTTTTTTTGCATCAAGGCAAAGTCAAATTTAGCAGTTTTAATTAGGGGATCCCTTGTCGGCTTAGAGTGTTAATATTTTTCGAAAAGATAACTAGCTACCAGAGCACATTATATACATGTATAACATCCTTGCAGATATCATAGACATTTCTTCGCTGCCAGCGAGCCTGTTCAGTACCCCGGTGAAGTTATGATTCTACATTTCCCATTGAATTTCCTTTCACCACTTCAATTTGCACTTTGCTGAGATGAGGGAAATCATTTAAATGAATTTCCTTTCATCATCTCTTTTGGACAAAATGGGGACAATCGAAATTCGAATTTCCTTTCACCATTTGTCTTGGACTAGATGGGGGCAATCAAATTATGAATTTCCTTTCACCATCCGTCTTTTTTTTTTTTTGAAGTGGGGGCAATCAATTTGTATATATCATACACGAGATGATATCTGTTTATAATTTAGTAGCTAAGGTATGTCAACTCACTTTGATTTACTCTGGGTTAATCCTCCCTTGACCTTCAAAACACCTTCGCCTAGAGGGAAGTTATCACAGGGAGATTTAAATTTCCAAGGACTTTCCTTGAGCGAAATGAATCATTTTAAAATCTGATAGAAGGGCTAAAGTAGTCAGTATTAGCCTAGACACACTTTCTCAAAATTACAATCAAATGACTCACAAAAATTTCGCCTACTCTCATTTTGAAGATCTAGTCTTTTAGGCTTACTGAGTCAAAGCAAACTCTGTATTTCTATGGAGATTTTAAAATTAGGATATCAAATCAAAACAGAATTAAAGCTTTCAAACATGATGGATGGGAATGGACTGAAGAGTTAAAGGTTTGGAAAGGGATCTTACCTATTTAGACCTAATTCTTGATTTGCAAGTTTCTTTTATTCTTATTTTCTTTTTTATAAATTTAATTTAATTTTTTTTATTTTTCTTTTAATTTTACTCGGAGAAAACTTTTAGGATTAAGCTGTAATTTTACATTCTCTGGTTGTAGATTAGGTGAAAATATCTACACAAATGAGACTTCTTTCATACTCAGTGATATCCCCTTGAAATTTTAACTTGAGTCAGTAGGGTAGAAGCTCATACCTCGTATTTTCTTTATATTTTCAACCAAGTAAACCATTTATTTGTCACCTGTTTCGAGAGAAAGCCTATGCTCTGAAAAGTGAGTGTTGATTTCTGATACATCCTATCTCTCAACTATCAGCAAGTATCCTACCTGAAAATAAACGTGAGAAATTTCAGGAACTTCTGCAGACCAGAACTCTATGTGTTACCTATTTATATATTTTTGTTTATATGAAATCAACAAACCTGGTTTTATTTACAGTGAAAGTAAAAACTTACCAAAGAAATGAAGAATTGCAAACAAAATATGAAAATCAAACCGATATGTACAATGACAGTTTGGAATCTGATTACTGCATGAAGTGTTTCAGGAAGCGCCCGTTGATAGGGGCATTAAGGATTTTCCCATCAAGGTTTTCTAATAGAAACGAATTATTTCCCTCTGAATCAACGATCTTGAAAGGTCCGAACCAGATGTGATCAAACTCTTCGTGCTTTCCAGCATCTTCCTTTTTAGCATCCCATTTCAACACTAGGTCACCAGGGAGGAACTCTCTATATTTAGATTTTTTATTGAACAAGGCTTTCATGTTGTCTTGATATTTCTTAATTTTTTTATCCACTTCAACTCTATTTTGTTGTACTTCAATAAACTGGTTCATCCTTCTGGTAACATCATTAGGTTCCTCCTTCGAGCCTTGCCAAAGATTCATCACAGGCAGAGCGAGATTTATAGGGAGGACTACATCGGTACCGTACACCATTTGGAAAGGAGACATTCTGATTGATTTTTTAGTGCCTATCTGATTTTCCCACAAAGCGTATTTCAAATGAACGTGTCGGGCTTTCTTGTTTTCAGTCAACAGCTTTTTAATTATAGTGATCAAGCTCTTATTTGATGATTTAGATAATCTGTTTCCCTGAGGATAGTAGGCTGTCGAATGTCCTAGTACAATATTGTACTTATGATAAAAACTGACCATCACCATGGATTTGAAAGCTTGGGCATTATCAGTAACTATCTTTCGAGGACAACCGAATCTAGATAAAATGTTTTCTTCTAAGAAATTGATCACCACTCAGTCTATAGCATTTCGTGTCAAAATGGATTCTACCCATTTAGTGAAATAGTCTGTGGCGGTTAAGATCCATTTATGTTGTGCACTTGAATGCATATGGATTTCTCTGATGAAATTGAGACCCCATTGTTGAAACAAATCTTTTATTTTGACCGGAATCAAGGGTAGTGCGGGAATATTTTGTTTGCATGAGAATAGTTGACAGGAGTTACAAGAAGTGACTTTAGTATTCACGTCTGTAAATAATTTCGGCCAATAATATCCATCTCTCAGGATTTTATAGGTTGTTTCCCTCCAGGCATGGTGTCCTCCGCACACCCCTTCATGAAACTCGTTTATAACATTCTCTGTTTCAGTTTCTATTAGTCATCTTAGTGAAAAACCCAGGGGATCCTTCCAATACAATTGATTGTCAATAATACAGTATTTTACCATGTGCAGTTTTAGCTTCCTCACCTTGGAAGGAGTCATATCACTAGGGCACTGAAGAGTCAAGAGATAGTAAACTATGTCGCTATACCAAGCCGAGGAAGAGAATTTTTCTTGAATATGAGTTTCAGGAGTCTCCACATCAAACTCTTCTATATATGGAAGTTCTTCATAAGCTTGTAGATGATTTATTCTGAGTGATCTGAAATTTGATTTGGCTAATAGCTTAGCCAGACCCTGACCCTTGACAAGTTTGGTCGGTTTTACCTCAAGGTCGAATTCCTGAATTTTGGCTAACCATCGACCTCTTTTCCCATCACTGTCAGGCTGAACCAATATGTCCTTGACCGTGCTGGTAGGTACATAGGCAATCACCTTGGAATGAACCACATAAGTTTTGAAATCTTTGAGGGCTTTCACCATTGCATATGCCTATTTTTTAAGTATATCATATCTCAACTCTGCGTCTCTGAGAATTTTACTGAAAAATGATATTGGTTGCTCAAAACCTTCATCGTTCTTCTATAAGAGCACGACTGTGACAATATGTTCGAAGGCAAATGAAAAAATCAAGAACTCTTTCATATAATTTGGGTTGTCTAGCACCGGTGCTTCTCCTATCGTTTTCTTGATGCGTTCGAAAGATGCTTTGGCCTCGGTCATCCATTTGACCTCACTGTCCTTTTTTAGCATATCTGTAATCAATTTAACAATTTCAACGAAATTTGGAATGAATCTTTTTAAAAAAATTATTTTTCCTAAAAAAGTCTGAATTTCCTTTCTGTTTCTAGGAATATTTATTGTAACTATGTCTTCAACCCTTTTTGGACCAATTTTGATTCCTTCCTTAGATACTATATGACCCAAGAGTTTACCTTCCTGCATTGCAATATGAGATTTCTTGGGATTTAGGGACAAACCTGATCCAGGGGATCAAATTTTGCTCAAAAATTCAAAGTGCTCGGAATCACTTCAAATCGAACAGGAGCGTAGGCCTCGTCATTATGAACCCAACGCAACTCGTTTGGGTTCAAAGAGACATCGGGAGCGAGAGATATCGCATTTTGTTCAAAATGAAAAACAGGCAAAAAAAGGGATGTTGACTGTACAGTCCGTACAGTCCATACGACTACTGATGTGGCAGTCCGTATGACACATGGCAGGGCTGAGTGGCAGACAATTGACAGATGTGGACGAATGAAATTGTGACACGTGGCAATATTTGGTTGGTTGTACAGTGCCACGTGGCCCAGTCATGGGCTGCCATGTGGCACCTTGTTATTGGTTGTTTGTATAAAAATTTATTGGAGTCCATCGGGTTCGAACCCGTGACCTCCACCCACATGTATAACCTTTGCAAAGTCTACATTGCCAACGCGCCCCACCATATGCCTTGTTATATGTGTGGTTTTAAATAATTTTAAGTTTGAATTGTTTATGTATTGGCTCGGGGGTCCGGGTTGGAGCTTAGCCCCAGCCCCCGGACGCATACATTGTTGTAATATGACCACATGTTATGCCATATATGCGCACGCATGATTTGGTTTGTATTGTGGTTCAAAAAGTTACCAAAACCAACATCCCACCATTTGTCAAGACCACACTCGTCCTAAACGTTTGAGCCCGTTTGCATTTGCGTGTGGTCACATGGGCCACATGACCTCTCCCTTGATGGTTAGGGGCAAGGTGCGCCCGTAACCATCCTACAGTTTGCATGGTTTGTGTGGTTGCGTCTGGTGCTGAGTTTTAACGCTTAAATATGCGTGTGGTCTAGGTTGAGCCAACAAGGGTGCAATTTGTAGATGCAGAGACAACAAGTTTGAAGGGGGACTTCCAGGAATCCTATCTTCTTCAATTTTGTCCAAATGAGGTGCCGAAAAATCCCAGCTAGGGGTTTTTGGATGTTCTAGATCCATTGGAGCCATCTATTTGGCATTTTGAGCATTGTAAAAACATTTTTTAGCACTTTGAGAAAATAATACAAATGATCCATTGGAAGCTGGACCAGAAGATGTAGCCCAAGAGAGGGGTGAACTCCTTTATCATTTGTTGTGTTATGTGTTTTTTGCTCACTGCTATTGCTACTATTTATATGCATCTTAAATGAGTAAATGCTATTTAAGTTGTGTTGCAAAGTTGATCCATTTGCATTTTAA
>JASDQU010738876.1:149090-160109 GCA_032191745.1 Picea mariana
AGAAGATTATATATGCATGTAACCAACTAAACATAAATATATATTTATGATTTTTCATGATGAATTACAATGATTAATGACCAACATTTTATACTTAACAAAACAATTGGAGCATAACCTTTCTTGTGGGCATGTTGAACATTGAAATATTACAATAATTAAAATATAGTTATATTAGGTTTGTTACAAATCATCTCCACTTGAAGTGCTTCAACATTGAAGTACATGAATGACTCGATATAAAGTCTTCATTTCCCTAAGTGCATTTGTCTTCCAGTAGATTCTTCCACCTAATAAGCTACTCATTGAAACTTCTCGAATGAAGGACTTTGGTCTCGACTTCTAATATTCCTTTGGACTTTAGTTCTGGTCTCCCTTCTTCATCCAAAAGGGGTAGTTTTGTATGTAACAAAGTTGTTGGACCCATTTTTTTCTTCAAACGTAAAACATGGAAGACATCATGAAAGTTCCCTTTGTTTGGTATGTTTAGCGCATATGCTACCTAGCCAATTCTCTTTTGAACTTTATAAGGGCCATAAAACTTGAGTGTAAATTTATGTTTTTTGTAGTTTTTGAGTAAATTTTGTTTGTACGGTTGTAATTTAATAAACACTCACTCCCCTACTTCAAATTCATGGTTAGGTATTTTCAAATCATCTTGTTTCTTAATTCAATTCCTCAATTTCTTGAGATGACTTTTTAGGATACAAAGAATTTCATCAAAAGTTGCTTAGTTTTTTTACAGTGGGACCCTTGAATTTGGAGAAAACATACTCATTTATTGACGATGGAGGATATCCATATAAGGCTTTAAATGGAGTCATTTTGGATGACATGTGATATGTGGTGTTATACTACCATTCTACGAGATGTAGCCAATTATGCCATTGAGATTGACTATCATTCACACAATTATTGAGATATCCTTTAAGACACTTATTTATCACTTCAGTTTGTTTGTCAGCTTAAGGATGGTATGAAGTGTTCATGGTCAGTGTGGTTCCTACATGGTGGAATAATTCTTTCCAAACGTTGCTAGTAAATTTGGGGTCCCTATCACTGACGATGACTTTCGAGAAACCATGGAGTTTATAAATGTTTTCACATACCTATAAACGATTTCACTAGATTTAACTTTTGAAGAAATTCCAACGAAATGGGAATTTAGTTAATTTATCTACAATTAAAAATATGTCGTCCTTTCCCTCTAATGTAAGGATACCCATGATAAATTCCATAGAGATCTCAACCCATTTTTTATCTGGAATGTGAAGATGTTGAAGGAGACTTGGAGGTGCCATTGATTCAGACTTTTGTGGTTGACATGTATCACATTTTGCCACATATCTTTGAATATCATCCTTCATTCCTTTCTAAAAGAAGGATTGTTGGATATTGTAGTATGTTTTGAAAAATACAACATGTCCTGTAGATGGGGATTCATGATTATCTCTTAATATTTGTGTTTTGAATATAGAGGTATTGGGAAAATATATTATCCCCTTGTACTAGAGTATATCATTCTCCCACGTAAATTTGAAATGTGAAGCCACATTGTTATTGACTTCCTCGATTATCTTTTTGGTTTCTGTATTTTTCACATATTCGGCTCGTACATCAGAAATCCATTCAGGAATGATTATTGAAATTGAGCATAGTGTAATATCCCTAAATTCTTTTTTTGATAAACTATCGACAACTTGGTTTTCCTTTCCCTTTTTGTAAATAATTTTAAAATAAAAAAACTTGAACTTTTCTTACCCATTTTTGTTGTTATGGTGATAAGATCTTCTAGTTTAAGAAATATTTTAAGCTTTTGTGGTTTTTTTTGACCAAGAATTTGACTCCAAATAGATACTGTTTCCATTTTTCCAAGGCATGAATTATTGCCAACATCTCCTTATCATAAGTAGATTTTTTTTTCTCCATGGAATTTAATTTCAGCTCTGGAAGGTGATGGGGTGGTTTTCTTGCATAAGCACCACTCCTATGCTATCTATTGAAGCATCACATTCAAGTACAAAGGTTTTAATGGAATCCAGGACACCCAAATCTAGAGTTGAAGTCATTAAAGCTTTCATTTTCTTAAAACAAGGTTTGGTTTTATCATTCCAACCAAATACATCCTTTTTCAATAACGTTGTTTGTAGAGCGACATTTTATGCATAAATAACTTGTAAGGCCCAATAACCCACTTAAGGATGTGATAGTTTTGGGAGCATACCACTTAGTCTTCAATTTTCTTTGGGTCCACCTTAATTCCTTCTTCCAATACTACGTGGCCCATAAATTCTATTTCTCTTCTTCCAAAATTTCATTTAGATATGTTTGCATAGAACTTATTTTCTTCCAATAGTTTCAACATAGTCTCCACATACTTAAGGTGCACATTTCAATTTCGAATATAAACAAGTATATCATCAAAGAACACAAGTACAAACATCCATAGGTGTGGGCAAAATAGATTGTTCATTACTGCTTGGAAGGTAGTTGGTGCATTGGACAATCCAAAGGGCATAACATGAAATTCATATAGGTCGTCATGTGTATAGAAGGTAGTTTTTGTCATGTTATATTCTCTTATTCTTATATGATAATATTCGGATTTTAGATCAATTCTCAAGAAATAATTAGCTACACGGAGTTCGTTCAATAACTCATCCAAAAATGGAATGGGAAATTTACCTTTGACGATAATCTTACTCAATGCACGATAGTGGATACAGAGTCTATACAAGCCATCCTTTTTATGAATAGTATGACTGGCACTAAATATAGGCTCTTGCTTCAATGTATTATACCATAGTCAAATAATTATCGAACTAGGTGCTAAATTTATGTTTTATGTTGATGAGATTGCCTATAAGGCTTCCTCCTAACTAGTGATGATCCATGAATGCTCTCTATGATGTGATCTCTTGAGCATGCCACGGGAAGGCCATGATGTAAGTCTTAAAAAATTGTATTATATTTTTCAAACATCTTATTGAGAACTTTAGGATATTTTGTTTCATCATACATTCTTTCCATTGAATAGCAAAGAAAAATGTTGTATATTTTTTATCTAGATTAACAAACAATGCAGATTAGGAAGCTATTAATGATTCTTTTTTAGACGAACACTTATTTTCAATTTCAATGCAAATTCCATGGGTTGCTGATATAACAAATTATCTAGCCATAGAAAAGTTTGTTCAACACTCTTTCTACAAAGAAAAATACAAAATTGTGTGATAGAGTGCCACATATACATGGACAAGAGACTATCTATTCAAAGTTGGGCCAAACCATATACTTTGTCACTATATTAGGGAATATGAAGTATATGGCATTCTACATGCATGCCATGATGAACCATGTGGGGGATAATTTGTTGTAAAGAGGAAAACCCACAAAATTCTTAGAGTAGGGTACTATTAGCCAATACTTCACAAGGACACTTGTAACACACCTGACCCCTGAGTATCTTTCCTAGGGATGGGGAATCAAAATTTTTCTCTCCTTAACATCTCAAATCCTTTTTCCGAGGTCTTCATCCTCTTCTAATTACCCATAGCATTCTAATGACTGCTACTAGGCTCAAATCCGAGCTTTGGCTTGCAAGTTATGGATTCCCAAAGTTCTTTGGGCGTTCATTGGTTGATGGTCGTGTGGCGTCCATGTGAATCCACCCCACGTGTATTGTTTCCAAGTTCCTTCATCCATGGTGGAAGTCCATCCACCATCCGATCCCATGACTGGACTCAATCTTCATCCAACACACAGGCCAGCAGGAACTTCGACACTTCGACGCTTCAGCGTTGAACGCCTCCTTACTGTCTATGCACTAAAACTCCCAAAGTCCCAAACTCTCAAAGTCCCATAAGATTTCCACATGGTTTTGACCTTCGAGCCTTTTGGGTCCCTCTATTACGCTACACCCCAAATCCTCTGGAGTCCTAAAGTCCCAGACTCCCAGAGTTTTGGTCACTTCACCAATCACTTTGGCTAGGTGGGCACATACTAGGGGATGACACGTAGACGGGCTAGGGGTGACACATGTCACGTTCCAATAGGCATATAGGGTCTATGAAAAGAAAAAATCGATCTGACACGTGGCACATCGATCGTGGGTCCACGCCACCCTAGTGACGTCAGCTTAGCAAGTCACATCATATTGACAACCTTCTAACATCCCTCAAATATCATGGTCAAGATACAGCCACGTGGATCCATAGATCCACATCTAACATTAATTCACGATTCTGACCTTCGAGAGTTTTGCAATTCAAAATCCTCTTTTCTCCCGAAGTTGGTTAGCACCGGGATAACCACAACCTAGATCTGACGGTTAGGAAAAGTCCCAAAGCATCCTCGAATCAATGACTCTCGTTACTTCAAGCTTCAAAGCTTATCGACACACCACACCTCAAATTCCCTAGAGTTCTCTATCTCCGGACTAAAGGATCTAGCGCCACGAGTTCCCTGTATATCGAAGGCTGAGAGGGATCCCAAAGGATCCTTAGATCCACGGTCCAATTTACTTCATGACTCCAGCCTTCAGGGGATTTGATGTTGCAACATCCCTATCCTTCCAAAGTGGTCAACGTATGGCTGACTACATTGTAAATCTGACGGTTAGGAAAGAACTCGAAGGATCCCTAGATCTACGATCCTGGTCACTTCACGACTCTGGCCTTCCGGGGTTTTTAGATTTACTGCCACTCCATTCTCCTAAAATAGGACTTCATCTAAGTACCGTGTGCGGGTCCATCCTCCTAAATGATCAGATGATAGGTGGGGCTCCTTACGATCTCCCCCAAATATATGACTCTCCTTTAATTCGTAACTTCGACGTTTGGGGAGTTTGATGTTATGGAATATCCATTCTACCGAAGTGGTACTCCACCGAAGTCGTCTCGGTGTAGATCCAATGATTGAGGGAACCCCCTAACATTCTCGATTGGTGGCTCACACTACTTTGCGACGGGGATTTGGATCCCGGTTTAGTCGGTAAGATAGGTTCATCTAACCACTAGGGAAATCACCCAACGTCATTCAACCTTATAGGTAATTGTAACTCTCGGTCCCCTTCAACTCGTTTCTGACTATTAGGGCCGAAAATACTCCGAAGTCCTAGACTTCTGGAGCTCCGAAGACAGAATGAATTGGCTCCCTTAGGCTTAGCATAGAGTTCCTAGATCTTGGTCACATAGGTCCTTCTAACTCTCACGAGTTAAGCACAAATTCCTCATCATGAAATTGCTAAGGACTTGGGCATAATATCTCGGTCTCACATCAAGGAGTCTAAAGAAGATATCCTCTTCAGACGAACATCGCCAGATTGATGCAATACTTTCTATCTCGGCCGTCCTACGAGTTTACATCCCACGACACCTCGAATACTAAGTTGGGGCATATAGATGATCAATCAGAAGCATAATTTCAGAAGAAGATAAATGCATACACATAACTTGATCATTCAATATATAAACCATTCTTATATGTATAAATACATTCATTCATCCATTATTCCAATTCAATGCATAGAGTATGAAAACACTTATCATAACCAAATAACGTGATGAGAATGCTGAAAGAGGTGCCTGTTTCCACCCAACCATCGGCTTAGTCACTCCTAACGAATTTACCACTGGCCACCCCCGAGCTAGACCACGATGCTCTAAGAGAGAATTCTGTCTTCTGGCTCAGCAACAGTCAGGGACAAAGGTTATTGTCCTCCTCCCACAGGATCTTGGCAATGAGTTTTCTCTATACCAAACAAGGAGGCCTGCCTGAGTACTTCCTTAGTCACTCAGAAACCTCATTTATCATCTTGTATCATAACCCTTCTAGCCACATCATATGACCAGAACACGTTCATTTACCAGTTCTTCCTCGAACCTGCGAGCTTAGTCTCTCTTCTCTGCTTCTCTTCGCAACTCTTCCTCTGCCCAACATGCCTTCCTTTCTTACATTCCTCAACAAGATTGTGTGTGGCCTGAATTCTCGGTCTGTGGTCAGGTATGAAATCCTTACATATGGGCGCTCTACCCTATCCCCTCATTAACTCTTGAGGAGGTCTTCCTACCTACCATCCCCACTGTAATTCATTCCTGGGTCAGAGGATTGTTATGGTCCTAAGAAATTTAAATCCAACAAGGTATTGGTTTGGTGGGGGTTATATCAACCATTCCTGGTTCCCCTCACCATCTCTTTCATAGCATCCATTGTCTATCTTGGCAAACCCCCCTTTCAACAGTCATGCAACACTTATCCATTTTCTATTAATAACGAAAAATTACATTCATTGTTCTTTTATACAAAGGTTCATCAAATCAAACATTCACACATATAGAGTTTTCCATAGTCTCATGGCCAATATATTTATATTGACAAAATGGGGGAAACAAGGGTGTTACAACACTATAGAATATGTAACACACCATGATGAGTGTCAAAGAACATGCAAGCCTTCACAAATGAATGACATGCCACTGCAAGTAGAAGTATCAATGAAGCTCTTTGAAAAGTGGGGATAAAGTTTTGTAGGGCCTATTGATCCACCATCCAATGAAAATGAGCACATATTGGTTTGTATAGATTACTTGAGGAAGTGGGTAGAGGCGAAGCCAATGAAGAATGTTAAAGAGGAGAAGGTGGAAGAATTTTTGTATGATAACATTTTTACAAGATTTGGGTTGCCTAGGGAGATTGTAACCAATCAAGGAACTCAATTTATCTCTAATCTCATTGAAATCTCATGCATATATACAAGTTTCATCATAGGAAATTAGTTACTTATCACCCTCAAGTGAATGGGAAAGTAGAGGTAAAAAATGAAGAATTAGAGAATATCTTGAACAAGATAGTGAAGCAACACAAAAAGGAATGGGAAAATATGTTAACAAAAGTTGTGTGGGCATATAACACTAGGAATACAATTGCAAGGTTTATACCCTATGAGTTGGTTTATGGAAAAGTTTTCATGCTTCTAATTTAATTTGGAGTTAAAACACTTAGAACAACTCTAGGCCTAGGACTTGACCTCTCTAAAGAATAAAAAGAAACGATAAACTAGCTTAAGGAATTGGATTAATACACACAACAAGCTTTGTTTCTTATTGAAATAATCCAACAATAAAGAATAATATAGCATGACAAGTACATAAAGACAAAAAAGTTCAAAGTGGACAATTGGGCATTACTGTATGATTCAAGGTTTAAGGATTTCAAAGGCAAGTTAAGAACAAGGTGGCTAGGGAAATATGAAATTGACACATTTTATAATAATGGGATCAATGAAGATAAGGACAATGGATGAAGAAAAAATACTTATTTTGGTCAATGGGCACACACTTTAGTTATACAAGAAACCATTGTCAAAAGAGGAGTTTATTTTCCAACTCTAGGGACACCATCTAAATTTGATTCAAAGTAGTTATACTTTTAAATCAAACTAATCATCTCTCAAAAAAAAAAGAAAAAAAAAATTATATGATGAAAACCTCTATGAGGTATCTAGGATAGGTTTTGACTTGAAAACCTCTCTTGAGGCAAGTCTTGATACATTAAAAAAATAAAAAATTATATCCTCATGGTGAAAACCTCTTCGAGGCACCATAAGGTAGAGCATAAGTGAAAACTAGCAATGAAATTTCTACTTTGAAAAAACTAAATTGCATTCATGACATGTATTGCTAACTATTTTCCAAGATCTTCTATACATGTTGCAGACATTCAACCTAAAATCAGAAACAACGTATATTGGAATATCTTCAAGATATTAGACAACCTACATTGGTATTTCTGAAGGTTGACCATAGAAGAGAAATACATGCATTTTGGAGAAGGTTAAATCATACTCCAACAACTTCGAGAAAAAAAGTACAACAAATAAGACTAGAAGGGATCAAATACAAAATTCATCTTATTATGTTGCTATGATCAAGTTCAAATCTCTCACTCTCTACAAAATTCATACTCACATTCTCAATATATACAACTATAAATATAAATTGCAGAGATTGCAAGAACAACTCTTATCATATGCCACTAGTACAAATGCATACAAACTCCAAATATTTTCAAATTAGAGCAATGATTATGTGCACTGCAATTGAACAATTACTATTGATCTAATTCCAAAGGAGTCCAAGATTACATACAAAAAAATTACAACATGCAATATTTGTTCAAATTCCTATGTATACAGTCCACATATTCATTCACCTATCCTTCATTATCCACAGTTCACATACCATTTTTTACCCACTTCCATATCTTTTATTACTCCTACATACCCTATCCACACTCATCCACATCATACATACATACATACTTTCCATCATATAATATTGTCCTATATATCTACACACATCTTGGCCCATACATTGAATAATCCTACATGATTCGACAAACTTTTTGACTTACGACCATCCCATACAAAACATCCAAATGGTCACTACATGTTTCTACATACTTGTAAGGCTACATGATATAACTCACAACATGGAAAGGGTTACCTACAAAAGTCTACAAGCTTCTCTTGCTACAAAAAAAATGGGGCAAGCAACCATTGCTAATGTCAAAGAACCACTTCAAGATCAACCAAGAAACATGTAAACACTTTTCATCTTATTATAGATCAGATCCAAATATTGGTTTACTCATATTGATTTAAATTTATTATGTTCATTTAATTTTCATGTCAAGCATGAAAGTGGTCACACTACCTTAAACCTTTTCTCTCGCTTAATGATGCCAACAAACAACTCATCCAATACCAACAAGGACATTGTAGACTTCAGTTGGGGGGAAGTTTCGTGTCATAACATGAAGTGATAAAATGATTGAGTTCAAATCACAACACAAGTTCAAGTTCAAATCTTAACACACGAAGTAAGAGTCTGGATGTCAAATCAAAAGAAGCCAATGGAGATGTGAGCACAATGCCATCCTAAACACAACCATGTGATGACATAGCCTCTACTTAACATCATTTTAAATAAAAATTTGAATTCTATGGCCGCCTTTAAAGTCTTCATACCCTACATTATGCCAATTCATTCTTCCAAACCAAGAAGGCAAAGAGGGGGAGAGATAATTGATTTTCTTATTAGAGTATAGAGTTTTTTCTACCACATTAGTTAACTTCTTCTTAAAGCAGAAAGGTTTTTATTCCACAATTGTTTCCTTCCCCAAAGATTGGCTAAGGATTGACCATTACACAATGTCAAATGAGATATGGGTTGAGCTACATAAGGAAAAGACATCACATTTCAAACCCGCTTGCATCACATTTCACCTGAAATGTTTTCAGGAAATCCGGCAGCACCAGAACCAGTTGTTCTGTGATCTTCCGTTTCAACAATCTAAATATCTTCTCGGCTTCATCTGTCCAGTGAAAAGATTTATGTCACTTCTTCACAGTATCCATCATCGCTGCGCTAATTCCACTGAAATTTCTGATGAATTTTCGGTAGAAACTAGCCAAACCATGAAAACTTCTCACCTCAAATACATTTCTCGGTGATGGCCAATTCTTAATCACTTCTACCTTATCCAGATCCATCCTCAACTCATTTGCGGATATAAAAAAACCCAGATAAATGAGTTCTGTCTTCATAAATGAGGACTTCTTCATATTTATCAACAACTTCTCCTGTTGTAGCTTCTTCATCACAATGTCTAAATACTTCAGATGTTCAGCCTCTGTCTTACTGAAAATCAGTATATCATCCAGATACACAATGACAAATTTCCCGATGAATTCCCTCAGGACTTCATTCATTAACCTCATAAAGGTACTTGGCGCATTCGTCAAGACAAACGGGATGACTAGCCATTCATATAATCCTTCGTTGGTTTTGAAGGCCGTCTTCCACTCATCACCTTCTCTCATGCGAGTCTGATGGTATCCTCTTTTTAGATCAATCTTTGAAAAATATTTGGCTCCGCTCAAGCAGTCCATTAAATCGTCCATCCGCGGTAATGGAAACCTATACCTAATGGTTATCTTGTTGATGGCTCTTGAGTCGGTATACATTCTCCATCCTCCATCTTTTTTTGGACTGAGTACCATTGGAACGACACACGGGCTCAAACTTTCCCTGACTAACCCTTTGTCCATCAGTTCCTAGACCTGCTTCTTGACTTCTTCATTTTCTTGCGGCGTCAACTTGTACGTGGATTTGTTCGACAAACTAGCCCCTGGTATGAGGTTTATATGATGACTCACACTCCTCATCGGTGGCAATGAACGAGGTAATTCGTCCACTATGATGTCAGCGAACTCTTCCAGCAGTTCTTGAATTTCATCTGGCAAATCATCCACTCTTGTGCTAGTCAGAACAATCCTCGGTTTTCTGACCACAAAGAATTGTGGATATTCTTTCTTCTTCACCTCCGTAAGAAGTTCCTTCCCACTCATGAGAATTACTGTGTTGCTTACTTCCAGCTTCACCTCTTTTTCCTTTATCGGAAGCAACATATGGGTTCTCCCATTCTTCTCCAGGGAATATGTGTGCATTCTCCCATCATGAATGACATTTCTGTCATATTTCCATGGCCTACCCAGCAATAAATGACAAACATCCATAGGAATGCTGTCACACAAAATCTTATCATTGTACCCTCCTATCTTAAATTCAACCAATCATTGTTTAGTAACAGTTACCTGGTGTCCCTTTTGTAGCCATGAAACCTTGTATGGACTCGGGTGATTAGTTGTCTCTAGCTCCAGTTTTTCCACCATCTTGGTTGAAACGATATTATCTATGCTACCGCTGTCCACAATGACCTTGCATACCCTATCCTTGGTTTTGCAAGCTGTTCTAAAAAGTCTGGTCCTTTGAGCTGAACTTTCCACCTCCTTCTCAGGTGTCAAAAGGAATTTTCGCATCATAAGCGATCTTCCACCTTCAGCGTCTTCGGCCTTAACATCTCGCCTCTGTGCTTCAGTGATGTGAGCCTCTCCAATGTTCTTATTTTTCTCTGGACACTCGAATGACTTGTGCCCATTTTTCCCACACGTGAAGC
>JASDQU010738876.1:175714-190053 GCA_032191745.1 Picea mariana
GAAACAGAGTGTAGACAAAGCTTCTCGGTTGGGGATTTCTTTGATTTCACTCTGTTCATGGCATCAAAGAGTACTGTTTCAATCTCACATCGGCTTGGGCGGCCTCCTGGAAGTTATTTCTGACTATGGAGTCTGTACACTGTTTTGAAACTTCTTTCTGTTTATGGCATAAACTTTACAGTTTTCACCGTCATCTCTCATTGGCTTGGGCGGCCCCCTGGGAATTTATCAGACTTGGAGTCCGTTTCACTGTCTCGAAACTGGATTATTATCTTTGTTTGGATCAACTTTGCAACAGCTGTAGCTTCTCTTGTAAATGAATCTATACTCAATATAAATTCGAGGGAATTTTTCATGAAAAAAAAAACGTCGTCGTTAGTCGTGAGTTATCCTTATCCCGATGATGATATCAGTGACATGCCTGATTTCCCCAACTCTTCGTAGTACCTTAACGCTTTACAAGACCATTTCTATTGAATACTATCAGTCCACATGGAAGTATCCTACTCACTTGTTTCCTTCACAAAATCTGTTGTCGTCGGAGAATATCACAACAAGGTGTTCTACCCTTTTCATTAGATCACCGACGACGATACCATCCAAGGTAGATCACTGGCGACGATCTGTTCTTATCCTGACCCGATGACCTAGATTGGCCAATCGCCAAATGACAACGCCATGATGTGTTAAAAGGTAACACTTCGTAAATCTATTTTTGATCGCATAAAAGGTAATAACATAGATCTTAAGAATTTATCCGACGCATTTTTCGAGGACAGACATTGATAAAATCACATCGTCATCGGTAAAATTTCCTAGAATATCTACCTGATAAACAAATGCTTTTCAAATCGCCACTGACGATGAGATCAGAGAACTCTTCTCCTGATCAATCCTTCCCGATAGCGACCCCAACGAAGAAATTTTCCATCCTTAATATATCACTTCCACAACATGCTAACGACAATAAATGATGGATCACCTCTACGAATTTAATGAAGAACTGTACAACTCTGACCAAGTCATAGTTGTAACACATCTAATATTAATTACACTAGGTTGGGGAAAATTAACGATAAGACAACCCTGACAATGCATAATCAATATAAGTCTAGCTGCTAAGTTGTTAAGGATGAAGTGCCATTGCTGTAGAAAAGTCGTAAAAGTTTATGTTGTTAGTGTTCTTCTCATGCTAACAGGTATGTATTAAGCAAGTTTTAAAATTACTCATATACACCGCAAAGTTGAAGGTGTTTAGTAACTATATTTTGAATGACAATTTATGCATATTGAAAAATGTCTAAGATGCAAACTAGGAGAGAAAAAACCTGGAAGTCGCTAGTCCTATCCTTATTCGAGGAACAAAATCTTTCAATATCATAGAGACGAGCAACCTTGATGGGAGGTAGAATTGTGCAAAATACCACAACATATATGACATGTTCTAGAACGATAAGTATTCATCTGACGAGGAAGACAATGACGAGTACATGAATATCAAGCAAAGTGGTATACACATTGTGGCAATTCACCCATGTATTTTCCCATACAATGATGCCACTAGATGGTGTTTTACTCACATACAAAAAGAAAGAGGGATGATATCAATGCTTCTGGTGTGCCAATTGCATCTCTCAGAGAAGAAGACATTAGGATTCGGTACAAAACCCCATAACCCACTGTTTCACTGGATGAATCATTCCTGGACAAATTCAGAGTCAATCATAGAGACTTCGAATCTCTTATGGAAGACTGGTTCCTAGATGAAGAGTGGACGGTGAAAAAGGGAGAAAGATATATTCCTGGTCATTATTTGAAAGATCCCTAAAGAATACTAAATGCAATGATATGCAAACTCTATGGTGAAGAAACCGACACCCATTCCAGGATGGAATGGTTTTTGATGGTTTATACAATAGTCAAAACTAGGAAATATTTCAATTGGGCCGTCATCCCATCATTCAACATCTCAAAATGAGTTTAGGAGGCTACAAGTATGCAAAATACAAGTTTCTATATGACAACTTATTTCATAGATGCAGTATGTTCCGCACATGTGTTTCTTTCTTTTAATTGGGATTGGGATTAAACAAAAGCCCCAATTCATGAATATTTATCTCAGTTATGGGAGGTGAACTTCAATAGCTACTTCTATGATATCTGCGATTATTTCTTGGCTCCATTGTACAAAGCCATTTTTGGGTTTTACCCTCGCCAAATATCTCCTGGAGCCATTAAATATTTACAAGAGATAGGAGATTGGTACATGAAGAAGTATTACACATATGTCAGGGTATTTGGAGCTACAAAACCACCTCATTTGTTGCCTAAATATGTACCTGACAAGTTGTTTGCAAGGGAAGTGGCATATCATATTGTAGATAAAGGAGTCATTACATATCTGTCAGAGAAGAACAAAAGATATTGGCCAAATTTTCCTATCCACATAGGCCAATACTCTATGTTGAATAATAGACATGTTGAGAAGGAAGCATAGACTCTAAAATAAGTGTGCCTATGCATATAAGAAAAAAAGTGACACGATCCCCAGAATGTAGTATATGATCACTTAAGAGATGTCAATCTAGCCATGCAAACAACCCATGAAGTTAGATATGTAGATGATATATTCCGAGGAGCCTTTCATTTTGAACAAGTTTTGAATAGGCTCCCTAGTAACTTAACCATGGAACAACTTCAAAAGGAAGAAGAGGTGACCACAGACTTAGCAAGGAAGAAGAAAGATGAAGAATTGGCTGGAAAAGAAGATGAAGATGAAAAAAGGTACCAACAAAAGAAGAACGCTGAAGCTGAAAAGAAATAATCTGAAATAAACAAAGGTAAAAATAAAATTCTAGAGAAAAATGGAGAAGAAACACATAACCCAGGATCTGAGACCAGAACTTCAACATCCAAAGAGATTGAAAAAAAGAAGAAAGCAGATGAAGGACAATCCCTTCTAGTATTCTAGACTAGAGAATAAAAGGGAAAATATTCTAAATCCAATGAGGCAGAACCAAACAAAATAGGCACAATTGTGTTGACAAACACTGATACCAGTATGGTCACAATTCCCCTGGAGGAGTGCACTCCACTGGCAACCACTCCAAGTAGTTTTTCACTCACATCACTAGGGTTGGGAGTTGAATGTGCAGTTGTAACAATTAGAGAGTATTACTATAGTCACAAGACTAAATCTATTGAGAAAAGAGTTCCCAAAAGGAAAAGAGGAGGATAAATTCAAGATACAACAAAGAGAAGCATTAGATGGAAGGCAGGCACTAAACCTAAAGAAAACGATATTGAAACAACATCAATACTCATTTCCTTTGCTAGTGCTAATTATATGTCAGTTTATAAAATGGATGAAACACTACATATAGCCAAATCAGGAATAGCAAAAGTAGAAGTTTCCATAGACTCTGTTAAATACACCGTGACTAATGAATTCACGAAGGAAGTCATGGAAGAAAAACGTGTTCACAAAGAAGAAAAACGTAGACAAATCCAACTTCAAGAAAAGGAATTAAGTGCATATTTTGAGAAAAGGGTCAACCTAAACCAAAAGATGCACCAAGAAGAGATAGAGAAACTCAAAATCACACATTCTGAAGAAGTAATGAGTCTCAAAGGAGAACAACTTGAGATCAACAAATATAATTAAAGGATTGTAGAACACGTTCAAAGATTGCAATAAGATAATCATCTTCTGGAGAAGACTGTAGAAGAAAGAAAGACGAAAATAGTGGTCCCAGAAATAATCAGAGAAGAAGCCATCCCAGAAAATGAAGTACTGAGAGATATGCAGAAAAAATCTTTCTTTCATTTCACAACATTCAAAAGAATTGATCTGACCACATGAAGATAGGCCAACAAATGAATGCCATAAAGGAGAAATATTAGAAAGTTCAAAATGAATATGAGGATATTGTCAAATGGAAAGATGTTTGTGATAATCCTCCCAACAATTTTCCAGTATATACAACCAAGCCGAAGAATAAAGACCATATGTTACTAAACATGGGGAAATCCATTCTCAATAACATGGAGAATACTCAGACAAATATAGAACAAGTTTGCAGAAAGTTATCGAGAGCAACAAAGGATCTACTAGAAAAATTCAGAATGGAAAACAAGGCAGACTTGGAAAAGGAAGGATTGATTCACACAATGATTGAAGATGTCTAGACCAGAAGGAATATGAGCATGAAATCTATTGATGCAATGAAAAAAATTGACCAAGAAATACTGGAAAAAAGGATAGTGAAACCAAATCAATTGATCCTATTGATTGAACATTTCATACAACAAACAAAGGAAGTCTTAAAGGAAGAAATAATGACCCCGATTTGCAATAATGAAATTGAGCTTGAGAACATGCAAGTGAGCAGATTGGAGGTCATCCTAGAATATTTTAAGACATGGAAAAACTTCAAGGATCAAATGAAAATTCTTAAAGTCAATTTATTATTGTAACCTCCCTCTATATTTGATTAATTTTTTGATCCGGGTAAAATCCCAATCGACAAATAAAACGAAATGTTGTAATTTTATTTTGATAGAGAAACAACTATATAAGACAAAAATCCCTCTCCAATGTTTATAAAATAAATTTATGTATAGGAAAGGGGAATTTTGCACTTTGTGTTGCAGGCTGTACTATTACTCCTATTTAATGAAGAGCAAGAGGAATTTATGAAACTTTGATTGTGGGGAATGTATTTCAGACTATTCTTAATTCATTTGTCCTAATTTGAGTATCGTACGTTCAACTGTATGAATTTCTTCTGCAATGTTCATGTATGCTCAGATTGTCATAGTTTCCTATATTGAATGCAATAATAATGTTGTTGTAGGCAATAACAACTAATTTCTATTGTTTTCTTAATAACATTATTTTTCTTACATTCCATTTGAATATATGAACTATTTCTATTTCAAAAGGACATTTTTCTTAACTATATTCAATCTCCCTTAGCTAGCTCCTAATTAGGACAAGATTAGCATAGTTTAGGATTGCATCTTAGTTTATTTTTTAGATTTTGATTCATATGAGAACCTATGGTTCTCAGATTGATATTTAAATAATAGATTTAGTTTAGAATCCAAGCCAATATACTGGTCATAAATGCCATCCCAAACGAGAGTGAGTCTAATTGGGACTTTCCATTGGGCGTTCTCCCTTACTTGATTGAATGGGATTTTTGGACCCGTCAATAGAAATGGCTCTAGAAGGAGGGCCATCGAATTGAATTGTTGCTAAGTAATATCAAATCCCTACATGTTCTATCCTGCTCATTAGCACAACTCAACCTAGTGATTCTCATCAACCTCACCTTGAGCACACTTGACATCCCAATCTTACTTTGTGAACAAGTCCACTCAAATTACCAATCAATGCACTCCATTTCATTTCGAACCTAACTTGTCATCCCCAAGTCCGCATTAGTTCACTATACCTGAACTCCATATGAAAATAAGAGAATATCATGAACGTGTAGATCATGTACTAACCAGACAATGGCGTATATAGACCATACAACCACCCATCGACTATTCGTTATCTCGGGTTCAAGAAAACCTTCCAAGAACAAAACTTTCCCTACCCCACTCTTTCAATTTTGTTAGGGTCCTATAAATATAGGTAATTTGTTCGTTCAATTATCTATTTTGGAATGTTGATAAGGTTTAGCCTATGAATCACTAGGTGTCATAGCCTAAAAAAAAGTGTTTATCCAAGCAACCATTTAGTTTTTGAAGTATGATGGCCAAAACAAAGTATGGATCTTTGGGAGATTTTTGCATATAAATTCAGTTCAGAACAGGTTGCAGGAGTTTTCATGGAAAAGTGCCCAGGAGAAACTTTCCAATGGTATATTTGGTGCTTCAGACCGACATCCAAATCAAAATCCAAATATGAAAGTCAAAGCCTATGACCCACCCTGCAATTAATTATTAAAATGCCCAAATGAAAAATTTCCGAGATCTATGAATTAATCGAATCGATGACCTTCATTTGTTTCACACCCCCCAAATTACCTATATTTATCGGTGGAGGGGGGGTCGAAAAAGTTGTTTTCCCCGCTTTGGCCCCACCTAACGTGGCAGTCCCTCATCATTTCACACACCCCCTTTGATTACCACATACCACCTACCCCCCCTCCGAAATATGCCTAAATCACTCCCGATACCGCTCACCTTCCCTCCTACACTCCTCCTCTCCCTACACGACACCTGTCCCCACACACAGCTCACCTTCCCGCCTCTACTCTTCCTCTCCCTACACGAAACCTGTCCCACGCCCTAATAGATATCCCTGTAACCATAAAAACTCATCATTTTACCCCAGTTACACTATTTGATGATTGAAAGCCCGTGAAGACTGAGCCAACATGAAATGCATTTTACGATGGGAGACTAAGGTAAAAAAGGCTAAGGTGATTCCAAATATTTTGTGACAGAAATAGAATTCAAAGGGACAGATGGCAAAGAAATCAGTATGAGAGGACAATAAGCAGATTTTGTAGATATGGTTTCAACCTCATTCTAGATTTCAGGGGCATGAAGACACCTAGCAACAAAAGATCAACAGTGAATCATCCAATTCCAGATTTCAATGCATGATACTTGCAGAAATAGCCACAGTCAACAACGAGAGATCAACAACTAAGCAGAAGTCAAAGGGACAGATTATCAACAATTTCCATCAAAACAGTGCCAGAAATACAAGCATATATTAATAGTCCTGTATTGTTGTGATTAGAGATAGATGTCAGTTTAGATATCCCTAAAATAAATCCCGATCAGTTATGACATGATCTTTTGTAAATAAATTTATAAATAATTCTCCTTTTGAAGTATTAAGGGTTGGGACTTGTTGGAAGGATAGGACTAGTATTGTAAAGCAGCCCACAGAGACACCATTGATAAGATTTTCCAGTAATATAGTGCAATTATTACAGGATACTTGTGTCAAAGTTTTTGGTGAAGTGCATCTTTCCCTATTAATTTGTTTTCCTCTGTTATCACTATTGTTTCCTAAATTTTGGATTATTCTAAGAAGATAAAGGATAGAATTTGTTTAAATCTACACTCTGTCTCTGGCTTAAGAATACTTTTTGTGTTTTCCACTGAAGATTAAAATTAGAATTCTTAATTGCTCTGTTTTCGATTGGATTTCTATATCTTTTCATCTCCTCCATACCTTAAATCTTTGAGGGTCTAGTGAATTTGCCTACCATGCCCTGCAATATCAACCCGTTAAACCTTGTATTTGATCAATTCAAAACGGTGACTCCATTTTCCTAGTGGCCCATCTTCACTATTCCAACCAAACAATTAAAATCAAACAAGCACATCCTGAACTATCATAACTAGCCTAATATTTTAACCTAAACAAATCTAAATCTTACAGAGAGATCCCTCTCCGAAGCTGGCAGGGATAGATCCCAGCTTCCAAAGTGGTTTGTTGGTTACCTCTGTCCATTTCTTTCACATCCTTAAGAAATTACAGAGCGATAACATAGTGGCGACCATATCGGGGAAGAAAGGTTAATCTTCCTCAGGAACGAGTATCGATTTTTTAGATCTGATTGCTAATGGTGTATAACGACCAGACATAGGAAGGCTGCAATCATCCACATGGCGACTCCATTCTCAGTTATATCCAGAGAAATAATATCACGACGACTCCAATGTTGGAAAGATTCATTGCTTGAGGCATTCACTAGTGACTCCACTGGGATAATGAAGATCTTGGAAGATGATACTATCATTTCAAGGTATGCATGTTTAGATTTTTCACAAATTTATGGTTTCCCGAATCCTTTACCCAAGGATGAATTTTTTTTGAAAAATGGTCCAAAATTTAGTGGAGATGATCTGAGTTTGACTTGGAAAGATTTATCAAGTTTTCATGATTTCACTGAGCTTATTAGAATCAAGCATGAAGATGTTTTCCTTAGATTGTTTCATGATTCGTTTCAAGGAAAGTGTAAAAGTTGGGTTGAAAGTTTGCATGTTGGATCTATTAGAACTATTACAGCTTTTTGGATTGTCTTTTGGAAAAATGGATGGAGGGGACATAGTTTTTGGCAGACTCTCCTTCCATTCAAAGCTTTACGGAATGGAACGATATGTGCATTGAAGATGGAGGCGATGAAAAATTTTCTGCATGTTTATCTTCTTATTTAAAGTCCTGTAAATGTGGCTCAGAAGCCAAGATTCAGTTTTTGGATGAATTTGTCAAGTATATTGAGAAAGAGATTGCAATTTTGAAAGATCAAGAAATATCTCAGGTTTTACCATTGCAGAGATTTTCTTTTGAAACTTCATTTTAGCAGAAACAAAAGGACTTGTTGTTTCCTTTGTCCTTTGATTTTGAGATCGGGAATAAAGACAAGTTTAATGATTCACAACTGAAACAATGGTATCGAAAAAAGTGCACACATGGATTGTTTAATCATAATGATCAGATGCTAAAATATCTTGAGGGTTATCATGTTTTTTATGACCCAGTGGCTGACTATATGGAGGAATTTTTCAGTTGGAACACTTGGTCATGTTTTCAATATAAATATCAAAATTGTTATCATTGGTTGTTTCGATTACATATTTCAGTTTTAATTTTGATCAAGCATGATGAGGAAGCCCGATTATGGGATCAATTGTTGGATTGGATTCATTGGCACTTTTCCATTACCTGATTGAGCAGTAACTTTTAGTAGATTAGAGTAGGAGTGTGTGAAGAAGCTTGACTTTGCGAGCATTTCTCTCAGCAATTTTTTAGTTTGGTTTTTAGTGTGGATTTGAGTTTTTAGTTTGAAGTTTCAGTTCAGATTTGCAGTAGATGTGGTTAACATTCAGTTTCAGGTTACAGGCAGAAATTTAAATGGTTTGGGATAAGCGCCAATGGATCATGATACTATTCTACAGTGTTCTTTGGCACCTCACTGGGAGGATTCCATCCCCATTGGAGCCAGTGTTAGGGTCCTATAAATATCGTTAATCTGTTCATTCAGTTATCTATTTTGGAAATCTGTTGGTAAGGTTTACCCTATGAATCACTAGGTGTCATAGACTAAAAAAATGTGTTTATCCAAGCAACCATTTAGTTTTTGAAGTCTGATGGCTAAAACAAGGTATGGATCTTTGGGAGTTTTTTTTTTATTTTTCAATAAGCTAGGTTAAGCATGTAGTTCATTTCAATTTTGCATTTGTCTTAACCATAAACAAGAATGTTGCATCAACCAAGATCACAAGTAGAAACACCATGCACAAGAACACAAGAAGTATCCTGGGAAACCCTTATCAACAAGGGAAGAAAACCCAACCAAATCCTTTGCTATATTCTTCAGGAGAAAGCCCTTTACCACTGATAAGACTTAGCACACAAGAGGGTGCTCAAACCCTAGAAGACTAGCACCCAAGAGAGGTGCACACTTTTCCCAAGAAGATGTACTTGCTGAAATTTCCAAACTCATGTGAAAGATATGATTCCTCAATGAGGAATTTACCTTTACTTATACTAAACTGAACCTGTCAACAAAAGTGTCTATTGTCACAATAGGGCCGACCTCACTAGCCTACAATATAATTAATATAAACCATATTAATTATCTTTTAAATTAATTACTAGTCACATTAAGGTGGGGTCGACCTGTACCCTTTACATTACAATTAGGGTTACAGGTAGGTCTGACTCTTGAACAATATAGTAAGGGATCTGATACACCCACTAGTGCTCATCCACTAGGGGCACATCTATAGGGATGTCAATATCTCTAGATCACTGCATTACACAAAGGAACCAATTCTTCACACATTCACATGTGCTTGTCCACAACCACGTCCACTCAACAAATCTTCTTTCCCACTGCATCACACAGGAGATTCATCTAGAGTTTCTCGTCAACTCTGCTACTCAGAGGAGGCTAATACATCATCTTCATTTCTGTTCTCATGACGATGCAACTAACACTTTGGTATTTCACACGTTCACCTTGTGCTCAACCACAGGCATGTCCAATTCAACAGATCGCCTTTCCCATAGGATAATCATATGGAGTTCTTCTCAACTCTCTGAATGGAGGAGGTCATCTCTACGTTCCAGATTTGTCTCAGATAGGAACCACGTACCCTTCTTATGGGATTTATCTCAGGTTTGTAAGATGGAGAAATTCTCACACAGCTGAAATGATCCACATCTCACAGGTTTGTAAGCTGGAGAATGTCTCACATAGTTGCAATCATCAACACTCCCTCTCAGCTAAGGAGGCATTATTCATCATGCCAAGTCTCACATGGATGTACTTTGAATTTTGTCTTGGCTGGAGTCATCAACACTCCCTCTCAACTAGGGAGACTTTCTTCACCAAGTTAGTTTGGTGAAGATGTCTGCAATCTGTTCATGTGTAGGAAGATACTGCATGTGTAAGATTTTCCTCTGCATCATATCTATGATATAAGGTTATTTCATCTCATCGTGTTTCGATCCATCAAGAAACACTGGGTTCTCAAGGATATTTACACATGGATCTTGGTTATCATCATAGGATCCATCTCTTGGTCAAGTAAATCTATCAGAATCTTGTGAAGCCACATTGCTTCGCACACGCGATGCTATATACTCTGCCTATGTGGTATTCAAGGCCACAGAGTTTAGTTTCCTGTTGCATTAGGAAACCATGGTAACCTTCATGGTAGATAAACAACCAGATGTGCTCTTCTGGTCCAATGTACTTTCTGCTCAATCTAAATTGGCATATCCTGCAAACTCAAGTTCTCATTGGAGGCATATCTCAGGCCATATCCAACTGTGCCTTCTATATATCTCAATACATGTTTTGTTGTTGTCTAGTGAATCTGTCTCGGTTGACTTATGAAATGACTAAGCACATTCATTGCATGGCATGAATCAAGTCTGGTGTTAACCATATACATCAATGATCCAATCAGTTGTGGACCAGTCTCGTCTGAATCATAATCAATATTTTTCTCTAAATCCATCACGATGGATTTTTCATTCTGTCATACTGAACTTCTTTAATAGTTTCATTGTATATTTTCCTTGACTCAGGAAAATCTCATTGGTCCTCTATCATACTTCTTGTCCCAAGAAGTAGTGAATCATACTCAAATTCTTCATCTCGAATTCAGAAGTCAAGGATTACTTGTATCCAATAACAAGTTTTTCTGAATACGTCATCAAAATTAGGCTCTCGTCACCATCACTGTAATAATATAGATTTTGGATCAACAACACTCTTGTTGAAATCCAAACTCATCAAGAATCTATCTATCTGATATAGTTTCCAACTCATGGATGGTAGTACAGATGGAAGTGTATCAGGTTTACTGGATTAAGTGTCTCATCATAGACAACTCCCTCTATTTGTGAGACACCTCTAGCTATAGATCTTGTTTTGTATTTCTTGACACTTCCATCAACTGCATGCTTTATCTTATAGATACACTTGGAGGTTACCACAAAGTTCCCTTCTGGTCCCTGAATAATATATTATGCATCATTCTTTAAGATATACTGGTATTCTTTTGTTATGGCATCTTTCCATACATGTTCTCTTGTTGCTTGTCTAAGACAAGGAGGCTCAACATCAATGAGGTGGCTCATGATTGAAGGATAGTTCAAAAATTTCTTTTGCTTTCTCGGGATGTGCCTTGAGAGGATTGTATGTTTCTCTACCTCTTGCAGAGTGAGTCTAGGTAGGAATTTTATTCCCTACTGCAATATCTCTGAACATATCAAATCATGCGACTAGATCAACTTGAATAATGTCTGTCTCCCTCTGAACTACTAAAGGGGGAGAAGGTATTGTTTCACTGTCAATCTCCATCTGAGATTCTCTGGATCCTTGAAAGGCTATCTCTTCTTCAAGGACACCATCTCTTCTTGTCTCAATCTATCTCTGACCAGGGATGTCGATCTTGGAATGTCTTTGAAGATTCACTGTTATCCCATAAATGTATCCTTTCTCCCTGAAGGGTCTAGCTTGGACTTCTTCTCTTTGGGTACATGAAAATATACTGGGCAAGATATCCTGAAGTGTTTAATATCAGGCTTCACTCTGGTGAAGGCTTCTTTGGGATTTATTGTTGGGACTCAGAAATATTAGAAAATAGGGATGATTCAGAAGGGATGATTCAGAACCATTTCAGGAATATTTTTGATTGTTGACGATGGAAACAATTGCCTAATCTATTTTTTTTTCGTCTCCAATTTTTAATGCATTTGTCTCCATTTGCTATTTTTTTTTTCAATTTGTTTTACATTTTCAGTTTATTTCTTAGAAACAAATATAAAAATAATTTTTTTTTGAGCATTCATCGTGGACCTGCAACAGTTAGGTTACTGTCTATCAGTCCGTGTCTACCTGAAACAAACAAATAATGTAAATCATCTTCCGATTATAGGGACTGGGAATTTATTATTACTTACGAAAATATAGCACATTCAATGCAGAGGCAGTGTAAAATATATAGTTCGACATTTTCTATCTAAAACTGGGTTAGAAGATATTGATCGGAGGGGTAGAATCCACTTGCATACCCATCAACAATGCCAGTGTCAATATCACGAGAATTGCTCAGTTCCCACCCGTCGTAAGCATAATATCCGAGACTTGGTGCATATGAATACTACCTAAGTAAGACTCTGCTGCATCTGTGCTATTCGTGCTATCTCACTTCCCTCTTGAATAAACCAAAATTCTTGAATTTTCAAAACCCTAGTTTTCCACCCACTTGGTGCGTATTCGTAACTTGTTTGGGGAGTAACGCTGACATCGAATAAAGGAACATGGCAATGATTGAAACCTATAGAGATCATGAATTTCATAAAGATAAAATATATGTTTCTAGTTTTCCAATCATCGGTGATGATTACCATTAGATCGACTTTCTATGGAATTTATAAAATTAAATTAATTATTTTTATTTAAAATTTTGAAACAAAATTTATTGAGTAAAATTAATTATTTTGATTTTAGAGGTCGAGGGGATCACTTTTGATCAGAGGAATAATTGTAACTAAGTTATGAAGACTCATATTCGAGATTTGATAGTTATTGGCAATTTATTTTCCACCGACCAACATTTTCTCCTGCTCTTGACTAATCAAAGAATATCAACAACCCTTTATGCATACAAACAAAAACTGGGGTTCGTAAGGAGAGGTCCTTATCCATCGAAGGAACTTCCTAAGACATTTATCTATAATGGCCCTTCCGTAGAGGTCGCAAGTTGATAAAAGTGGCATTCCTGGATAAAAATTTAAAAGGTGAGTCTAATGGAGTGGGATCAACACAAATTTGTTATTCGAAAGGTCGACGATTGTTTAAATCTTTTCCATGACAACTTTTGAGACATATTCTCTGTGGCTCATATTCATCACTTCCATAATATGTTGAAAGACAATGTCTTCCATCCTGCCAATTAATAAATATCATTCCATTCGGCTCCCTGTGCGATGCATGTGCACTAATCAACATGAAGATTTTGATTTGGGTCCAAGCCCTGGCGTTGTGCAATCAATCTCAATGTTGTCTATCTAAAAGGAAATCGAGTACACAAAACAATTTTTGATTGTTTATTGATCATTTCAGGTCATGCATGAAGACAGATGTCAACTTCTTGTGGCAGAATGGAACAACTTGGAGGTTGACGAACATAAAATTTTCATGACATATTTGTGCTTTATGCATCCATGATCAATGTGCTTTTAGGCAGTATGTTGCTCTAGGTTGCTTCCTGGTTGTTATTTGTTGCACTAGAATTGTATGCTCTCAATTATATTTGACAATGAATAGATCTGATCATGCAAGAAATACACTTGGTGTAAATGTGTTAAGCCTACACAGAATAGATCTATCTAAACAATAATACACACATTTGCAGAGAGAATTAGAGAAGGAAGAAGAAGGAGAGAAAGAATTGAAAGAATTCTCATTAACCGTTGTGAATAATGAATAATTTACACATGACATACTCTGTATATCTCAATGAGTTCGACTTGAGGTGAACCAAGTCGCCATAGTGGTGGTATAGAGTGATACAGACACACACCAACAGTTATGGGAGTGAACTGCCACCTATTCTAGTCTCTCAGGCAATTACGGGAGTGAACTTCCACCTAGTTGAGTTAACTAGTCAACTAGTCTTTAATTAACTGACTGAACACAGAGTAGTGAGGAGTTAACTCATGGAATCAAGGCTAATGTGCCACTTTGGTGATGATACTAAGGCAAGGTTGAATTAGCATGGTGATGATCCCAATGTTGCATGGTGATGATCCTAATGCAACATCTAAACTCAACTCAACT
>JASDQU010738877.1:0-69381 GCA_032191745.1 Picea mariana
TAACTGAACCCTTTTGCTTGAGATTTATCAATTGGCTAAAGAAGGTATTGCTCCTTGTATCCTCATAGTGTGCTATCATTTCTTCCATGAAAATTGTCCAAGTGACGAGTGATTTGCGAGAACAAAGCCATCGATACCATACAAATTGATTGGGTTCTAAATATAAAGAAGCAATCCGTACCTTTTGTGTTTGTGGAACATTATGTAGATCAAAGAATTACTCCATCTGAAGTATCCATCTGATTGGGTCCTTGCCATCAAACTTCCTCATATCGATCTTAGGAACGTGGTTGGTATTCAACCCAAAGTTGGAGTTTCTCTATTCTAGATTCACCTTCCTTGTGTCCTCATCATGACTTTCATGGGATACATTTTCACTTTCAGGTGTCCTCTCTATTATGAAGTTTTTCAATCCTTCCATGATTTCCCTTTTTAAACCATTCATCTTAGTATTTATTGCCTCAAACTTAGCTTCTGTTGAATCCATCATCTCTTGTAGTTCATCTTTTGTAAATCATTTATGTCCCTACACATTTCTTCACCTTCATCAAGAGTCCATGTAGGATTTTCTGGAGGCTTATTTGGTGTAGAAGTTCCCTTTTTGGGTGGCATGTTGGCCAGGTATCACTTTTGAACCTTGATTTTGAGGTGGTTCTGCTAGACAATATTTCTTTTGCTATATATCCAAAGTTTCGACGCTTCTAGGTATGAAACTTTCTTTTTTGTAGTTCTATGATATTTCTTCTCTGCAATTCCACAGGTCTAATCAAAATTGGATGTGCCAAATGGAATTTACAGTAACTTCCCCACAACTTGCTGATTTTTGTCCTTTCGAGGAGATCTAACTTGTATAGTGTGCCCTGCACAAAATTATTGATATAAAATTTTGAAACTCGTACCAGAAATACTACAGACTGTCAACAATCCAATGCAATCAGTCTCACTCAATTTGGATACTCTAGGAAGAAGTTATGATTGTTTTACCTGGAACACCTCTTGAGACTAGTTAATAGGACTATCTTCCATAGGGTGTATCTAAACATGTACGATTTCCCAGAAGCTGAAATTTTTACCACATATACCTTACTAATTTCTGTAAATATCCTCCAGAGTTCAGGGTATGAAACGTTACAGAAAAATTTCTATAGCGAAAATTCCACAATGACTCAGTTCAGGATGATTCCAGAACCCTAACTTGGACAGGCTGTATCTCCGAAAGTGTAAGGCCTCAGGAGCTGGAATTTTAACCCAACGTACCTTGGTCTGTCTACTAAATATCCTCCAAGCCGTTCCTTCTGAATGTTGTAGAAAAAAAGTTATAGCGAAAATTCCAAGGTGTCTCAAATGTAGCAGCGAAACCCCAAGACCTTGAGCTTTGATACCATATGTTAAGAACCAAATATCAATATAGCATAGAAAAACCTCAGAATAAGCACTCAACGCCTTGAAAAAGAGATAATTTCATTAATAAGCCTCTTCGAGGGGGCTACCTCCTTTTACCCCACATAAATGTTCAAGTACAAGATGATTCAAAATGAAAATGTCTCCTTGGTATATATAGGAGACTAGGAGGTATAATTACAACTAATGGAACAAAGCCAACATAAATAAAATAACATTATTAATGTAATATGCCCTAGTTAAGGGGTAATGAGCCAATATTAGGGCTTAATATATGCACATGTTTGATAAAATTGATGATTGGATGTGATTGAGATTGCTATGATCCCTGTGACTTATGAGCCCGTGGAGGGTGTATCTGTTGATGTGCAGGATCATACCCAATGGACAGGTACCATATTGGATAGGTACACATGGGGAGATGATTACTTTGGACCTCCATGGGGTCGAAGAGCCCAGTAGATGAATGTTGAGACCCCGGAGAAGAGGAGGACGTTCCACAGAGGCACCCTGGTAGAGCCTTACCTAGGGGGGTCTTGCCCTCTCCACTGGGACGTTGGCCTTGGAAGGCCCATGACATCAACCAAGATGCCTATGATGTCATCCAACATTTATGGACATTTTGGGAGGCAGTTGTGGTAGTTGTGGCACGTGTGGTAGCTTGGAGAGGCCCAAGGAGGCCTAATGTTTTGCTTCAGGAGGCCAATGTTGCCCTAAAAGGGGCTAACGTCACCCTAGAAAGGGAATGATGTATTTACTTTTGCTTGATTAGGGTTTAATGTATGACATTTAATGTAAAATAGTATTATTTGGTATTTTGGCCTTGTTGGCCTTTTGGTGACCTACATTTTAATAAAGGTAATTGATATTGTATAAGTAGAGAGCTAAAACTCTCATTTTGATCATCATATTTCACTCACTCTTAGTAAGGTCTGAAATTTGTGCCCTCCTTTAGGGTTTTTGGTTGAAATTTTGATGCGCACTTGTTGAAGGAGGCCCTTTCTTATCTATTTTCTTCATTTTCTTTGTGGAAATTTTACAACTAGGGTTTGGCTTGATGAATGGTTGATGGATGTAAGTGAATTTCTGCATTCTTTGTTTTTTTGAATGGTTATGGTATCTTTTACTTGCATTTTAATGAAATTTGTTGGATTAAACCCTAGGGAATGAGCACATGTTGGTGTCCTTGTTTCATGTCCCTACCAAGTTATGCTAAGAGCCATTTTAATTTGCTGAAGATATATGCTATAGACTTGCCATAGCAACACTCTACTTTTACTCTTCTAGCTTGGTCGTTTCATCTTTACCCTTTGAGCTAAAGAAGGAGGAAGACGCACTAAGGCCTAGGGTTTCTACACCTTAGTGAGTCATCTTCCCCTAGGGTTGATAGGTTGAAGCCTTGGATTAGCAACACTTCAACCATCATATCCCTATTGTCTTTGGCCCTATCACTATCATTTCGTCCCTTCAACTTTTGCAACCATTTTTACTCCATTTACCCTAATAGCACACTGATTTAAGACCTTGTACTTGAGCCCTTTGATCACAACTTCTAAATACTCTTGAACAACCTTTAACTCCTTCTAATCCTAGCTTAGACTAACACTTACTAACCCTATTGTTTTCATCATCTACCTGTGTTATAACCTTATCCATGCAGCATGTATTGTGTCTTTAAAGCAATTGAAAGATTGGCTAAAGCGTTGCTTCTAGTATTGGTATTGTTACATTAATGATAAACTATTGTGAAGCTTCTTTAGCATTTATTGTGAAGTGATATATTGTAATCATTGTTATTGTACATCGTTGATTTGCTTCATTGACATTGTTTATCAATTGATTAATATCATAAATTCCTTGATTATATGAAGTACTAACCAAGCAAGTGATCTTGCATATGCATAGTTTTTTTTGTTTCTTTGTCTCGGGCAGGTACACTCTTGGTTATCATTTGTACTTCTGGTTATCTTTATCTTTATTGGCTGATTAGTCGGACTTTCTGATTGGTGGCGACTTGTGAGGGGGGGGAACTTCTACTTAGCCATAACCCTTTTCCTTCTAAAAATTGCAGGTCACCAAGGACGTCTCCCCTGGGCCTACCACCCTAAATAGAAAGAGCTATCCTATTGAGGTGACAGTGGTAGGATAGTCTCAGTTATGCCAGTTTGCCTCTTTTCCATCCATCCTTTACTCCAACTACAAACTGTGCGATAACATTTTGGCACCGTTGTCGAGGAACACTGAGTCAATTCTCCTCAAGGTGACACTTTTTGGTAAGCCTTTCCTCAAGAGCCTTTATCTTACAAGCTTACCTGGCGATTCCACTAGGGGTGTTTCCCTTATCCTTTTGATAGTTTCAAGCAAATTATCTGGCAACTCCACAAACCATAAGGAGGTACAATAACCCTCCTCAATCCTTCAGAAGAAAGCCTCCCCAAAACTCTCCTGTAGTAAAATCACTTTTCAGAGGAAGTCTTCCTTTAAAAACAATGTCTAGCACAACAACTCATACCAATGCACCGAACCCAACCAATAACCAAAGAAAATGGTCATCTAGACTCTTCAAACTGCTAGACATGTCAACTATACCAGGCTACCCTAAGAAAATGCCACCCATGTATGAGAAGTGGTTGCCTAAGTTTATCGGTACTGATGCAATCAGTGCCGAAGAGCATATGAGCAATTTTTGGGCGTTTTTTCAGCTTCAACCCGTTAGTGATGATGCTAAATACCTAGTCATGAAATTGTTCTCTGCTACCCTCCTTGATGATTTAAGGCATTGGTACCATAGTCTTCCTGATGGCAGCATTAAAACCATGGACAAACTAGAAGAGGCATTTCTCAAAATATGGAGTATCAAGGAAGACCCCAACATGCTTCTAACTAGGCTGAATTCCCTTTGGAAACATGAGAATGAGAACATTCGAGAGTTCCACACTAGGTTTGAGACCCAGTTGCATAAAATCCCTGTGAGCCATCATCCAACCGATAATTTCCTCATTTACATCTACACTAAAGATTTCACGGGTCAATTAGGGTATCTCCTCAGGGATAAAAACCCCCAAACAATCCAAGAAGCTCAAGAATTGGCTACAGAGATTGAAGGCAACCTCCACTCATCCAAGATTAAGCCTTTATCAAATCCAAGGGGGAAAATGGACATTAAACCTAAGACAGTCCACAACACTGAGCCTACTTTAGACCTTTGCACCAGCATAGCAAAGTTACAAACAACCATGGATGGCATGATAAAAAATCAAGAGCTGATGATGAATAAGATTGTCAACCTAGAAAGAGCCCAGAACCAGACACCAAGGGTCCCATACAAAGTCCAGTTCCAAAGGGGGAACCAAGTTTATAAACCAAAGAATGATTAAGAGGTTCCTAACACCCTAGCCCCTGCAAACGTCGTGGATGAAAATCCTTGGCGTTTTCAGTGTAGTGAAGCACACTGGGAACATGAGTGTCCTTACAACAATGGAGGCCCTGAACAAATGAACAATGTAGGCCATGTCATAGAAAGCCCCCATATTTTCCTAAACATCACTCCTGAAGAGCATCGAGAAGGCATAAAGGAAGCAACCATGAAGGCTAGGATGGAAGTGATAAATAACTTAGACGAGGAATCAAAAGAGAATTTGAAGAAACAAGAATTTTAGGTATATAGACGAAAGAAGTTGAACCAACCTATCTCTACCATTCCTATAGTAACTCAAACAAAACCTCCACCCTTGGACATTCTCCTTCCTAAGACATCCAAAACTGAGAGGGTAGACTTAAACTTTGACTTCGAAGGGGCATTATCTAATATGCACGTCACCATCCCTCTGAGAGAAGTCATTAAGGTACCATCTGTTAATGAATGATTTGACAATTTCTTCAAAGGATCAGATGGACCTATGGACCTCCCTATTATGTTACAAGTTGATCACTTTAGGGTCCAGTATGATGAGCATCCTCCCTTTTTCATGACTTTGATAATGAATAATAAAAGCCTCAACAATTGCATGTTGGATTCAGGGGTTGGTGCTAACATGATGTCTCTCAAGTTCATGCAACAATTGGGCCTAAAAGTCACAAGACCTTACAGGAATGTGTGTGGCTTTGAGTCTAGAGCCATTCCCACACATGGAGTAATTCAAAATTTGGAAGTTTGCCTCAAAGAATACCCTGAGAAAGTAATCCACATTGACATAGTGGTAGTAGACATCCCAGATGTGTGGGGGATGTTGTTGTCTAGGAAGTTTTCCTCAATGTTGCGTGGCACTCTTGAGATGGACCTCACTTATGTGAATATACCTTTAAAAAATGGAACCATAGGTCGTCTCTCGAATGTACGAATGACTAGAACCCATGTGCAAGAAGCCAATGATCCCATCAAAGATGACAAAGCACATGAACAAATCATGTAAAGTCTTCCTGAATTTTCTCCTAATGATATGCCTTTTGCAACGGAGGAAGACTTCGATTAGATTCAATGGCCCAAGAAAGAAGAATACCAACAACTCCTAGACAAATATAAAGACAAGGAAGTTGGGACCATGAAATTACTAAAAACGGGATAAAGTGATATACTAATTCAGCGTTCCGAGCAGGAAGTCTTTACAGCAGAATCCCATCCCGCTCCCTCTGCACAGTACACTAGGGTTGTTCAAGAACCATCCAAATTCAAAATCAAAGAATACAAGGAAGGGGATGTAGTATGGATGTGGGATACCAAGAAAGGTGAGCCAACTAATGTCAATTTTGGCTCGGACCTTTCAAAGTTGGAAGAAAATCAATTGACGAATCTTATTACTTGTCCACTTTGGAAGGAAGAAGGTGCCCATTACCAGTCAGCGAGAACATCCTCAAAACCCATCAAGGTGGGGGGACCTGACTTCACAGGTAAGTGCAGGTAAGTAGGTAGGCATTTGCATTCATTGTATATACCATTTTCATTTCACACTAGTGTAGTTTTCTTTTACACTTGTACATATGTTTGCTTTCCATTTTATATATGTGAGTTGGGGGTGATATCACCACCCCAAATGATTACTGATAGTTTTCATTGAGATCAAGCAGGTTACTGGTTATGCCAGATATGTTGAGGTTCTCATGCGCTCTATGGTGAGCACATGTCCCCAAGTTGGAGCCATATGTTATCTCCCACTTTTAGGGATAACTAAGGAGATTACGTCTCGAGGCCCACAGGTCCTAGACATGGAGTACTGAGAGCCAGATCGATTTGAGCATGGCCCTGGAGGGCCCATCTTTTCTTCCTTTCAGTGCCTCCACTTTGTCAGCAACAACAACATCCATCACCTCAGCTTGGTCCTATAGTAGAGATGGATCTTGCTCCATGAGGTAATGAGTCTGGGTATCATGGTATGTGTCACTCTGATCCTCAAAACCTTTGAATATGTGCATTTAGTTATTTTTGTTTCTAACAGGTGCTTGGATCTTATACTTATCCACTTGACCATGTCTGGGGGGAATGATAGGATGCCCTAGTAAGATTGTTCCCATAGGTTTTGAGTTTCCACTGGGGGGGTTTCTGAAGAGTCATCCTTCGCTCCCTTCATACTTACCACTTTCCATCTTACCTCCCGCTCATCCATCCCATTACATTAGTCCAGGCATTGGGTTGGCCAATCATTTAAGGGTTGCACCTTGACTTGTGGGAAGAAGGGGCTAAAGGCCCAGAAGGTAAAAGCAGCTAGAAAAAGATAAAAGCCTAAAAATAAAACCTTGAGATGCTTCACCCAGGGATCCTTGAGGATGCAGTAAAAATCTTCTCAGCAAGAAACAAGAGGGACCCATAAAAAATAATAAAACAAAACCTAGTCAGAGGATAGAGGGTCTCATCATGAGACAACCTATTAGGTCCATGGGAATCTAGAAGTATGCCACTACTAGTAGTTGGTTACCATGCCAGGGTAGTGGCTCTTGGTGGCATAGCAGGGAGAAAGGGGGTCTCATCATGAGCCAACCTTCTCATTTCCGTGAAAGTTCTTGTCGGTAACATTATGACCATTGGTCACCACGCCAGGGCAGTGTCCCCTAACTAGCTTCTTGAAAGAAAAAATAAGTAAAGAATAAAGAATAAAAGGCATTAATGGGCTTGGAAACATTTGCATCCAGAACATGTGCAACTCGCCTTATAAAAAGGCACCCATAGGTAAGCCTTGCATTTCCCTTCTATCACTGCACCCCTTGTTAGGACATCCCTTATCCACCTCATCCATTAACATGACTTGGATTTGATTTCTTCTGGAAACATCCCATTTCCAGTGGATACTAGCCCAATAGGATGCCCTGTCACTTCCTCCAAACTTGCCTTGCAGATTTGTATAATGTCTTTGAGCACTTGATTGAGTAAAGGGGTTTTATGCACATGCTTGATAAAATTGATGATTGGATGTGATTGACATTGCTATGATCCCTGTGACTTATGAGCCCATAGAGGGTGTATCTGTTAATGTGCATGATCATATCCAATGGACAGGTACCATATTGGATAGGTACACATGGGGAGATGATTACTTTGGACCTCCATGGGGTTGAAGAGCCCACCAGATGGATGTTGATACCCCAACAGGGGGCAGAGATAGGACATAGGGGTCTGCACAGGAGAAGAGGAGGACATTCCACAAAGGCATGTTGGCAGAGCCTTACCCAGGGGGGTTGTGCCCTCTCCACTGGGACATTGGCCTTAGAAGGCCCATGACGTCACCTAGTATGCCTATGACATCATCTAACATTTATGGACGTTTTGGGAGGTAGTTGTGGCAGTTGTGGCACGTTGGCAGATTGGAGAGGCCCAAGGAGGCCTAACGTTTTTATCCAGGAGGCCAATGATGCCCTAAAAGGGGATAACATCACCCTAGAAATGACATGACGTCTTTAGTTTTGCTTGATTAGGGTTTAATTTATGACATTTAATGTAAAACAATATTATTTGGTATTTTGGCCTTATCGGCCATTTGGTGACCTAAATTTTAATAAAGGTCATTGATATTGTATAAGTAGAGAGCTAAAACTCTCATTTTGATCATCATCTTTCAGTCACTTTTGGTAAGGTCTGAAATTTGCGACCTCCTTTAGGGTTTTTGGCTGAAATTTTGATGCACACTTGTTGAAGGAGGTTCTTTCTTGGCTATTTTTTGCATTTTCTTGGTGGAAAGTTTACAACTAGGGTTTGGCTTAATGAATGGTTGATGGATGTAAGTGAATTTCTAAAATCTTTCTTTGTTTGAATGGTTATGGTATCTTTTACTTGCATTTTAAGGAGGAAGACACACTAAGGCATATGGCTTCTACACCTTAGTGAGCCATCTTCCCCTAGGGTTGATAGGTTGAAGCCTTGCCTTAGCAACACTTCAACCATCATATCCCTCTTGTCTTTGACCATATCACTATCATTTCGTCCCTTCTACTTTTGTAGCCTTTTTTACTCCATTTACTCGAATAACGCAATGATCTAAGATCTTGTACTTGAGCCCTTTGATCACAACTTCTAAATACTCTTGAACAACCTTTAACTCCTTCTAACCCTAGCTTAGACTAACACTTACTAACCCTATTTCTGTCGTCATCTACCTGTGTTATAACCTTATCCATGCAACATTTAATGTGTCTTTAAAGAAATTGAAAGATTGGCTAAAGCATTGCTTCTAGTATTGATATTGTTACATTAATGATAAATTATTGTGAAGCTTCTTTAGCATTTATTGTGAAGTGATATATTGTAATCATTTTTATTGTACATTGTTTATTTGCTTCATTGAAATTGTTTATCAATTGCTTTATATCAAAAAGCCCTTGATTATATGAAGGACTAACCAAACAAGTGATCTTGCACATGCATAATTTTTTGTGTTGCTTTGTCTCGGGCAGGTACACTCTTGGTTATCATTTGTACTTCTGGTTATCTTTATCATTATTTGCAAATTAGCCGAACTTTCTGATCGGTGGTGACTTTTGAGGGGGGGAAACTTGTACTTAGCCATAACGCTTTGCCTTCTCAAAAACGCAGGTCACCAGGGATGTCTCCCCTGGGCCTACCACCCTAAACAGAAAGAGTTATCCTATTGAGGTGACAGTGGTAGGATAGTCTCAGTTACGCTACTTTTCCTCTTTTCCATCCATTTTTTACTCCAACTACAAACTGTGTGATAAACCAAACCATTGCAAAACTTGAGGTGGCCTAGATCTGCCCTTTAGCAGTCAGGTGCAGACCTTAGGACCAACACCTGGAAAAACAAAAGAGGGGGTGCCCACCATACTACGGTTCATTTGGACATATTCTTAGTATTGAAAGAAATGTTTCAAACTCAGCTAGCCATCTTAGCTAAAATCTTTACCTTCACTAAATCCGACCACTAGTCGATCCTTCTTTCATGGGAAAGTAATTTCAATCTAGGACCAAAACCCTTCAGATTTGAAAAGTTCTCGATGGATCATCATGATTTCATGTGAAATATTGAACATTGGTGGAAAAAAAAATCAAATCTATATGGATGAAAATGTTCCAATTTTAGCATAAACTAAAGCACATTAAGGAAATAATAAAAAAAAGGAATCAAGATGTCTTTAGGAACATATGTGAGGACATGATGAAACTAGAAAAGAAATTGGAATCGGTTCACACAATCATCATTCAAAGAGGTTGATCAAACAATTTTGTGACCCAAGGGAGGCATATATAGGGATAAATGTTTATGATATGACCCTAAGGGGGGAATATATGGGGCTAAATGTACATGTAATGTGTAAATATATATTTAATAGGGTCAGCCTAATAATAAAGGGGCTTCGTGTATAGTGTGGGAATAGGTATATATAGAGATCATGTATTCATAATTATAGAGATGTGAATTGTGATGTATGAATGTATTTGGTTATCTGGAGGAGGTTCTCCTATTCTTTAAGGAGTTATTGTATAACTTATCCATATTGGAGTTGTGCGCCATAGTCACATTCTATACATGGTGTATACTTCTGCTATGTTATGATATTTTAAGCATTTGGATCATTTCATTTGGTATCATAGCATTGTACGTAGAAAGGATGACCAAATCAAGATGGAGACTAATCAGAGAGAGAAACAAGAAAAAATATTATGGAAATGTAAATATAGAATTTGATGGCCAAGGAAAGGAGATAAGAAAACTTGTTTCTTTCACAACTCTCTCCTCAACAAAAGAAGTAAAAATCGAATTGTAACATTAAGGACCACAACTGGAGAGAAATTGGAACTGTGTGAAGACATTGAAAATGAGCCAACAAATCACTTTAGTCAACTATTACAAGAACCAACACAATATCGAGAGGAAGCGATCTAGACAATTACCAGTTCTATTCTGAACTTAACATCCCCTGAACAGAACATCGGTCTTACTTTCCTTATGTCTATGCAAGAGTCGAAAAAAATGTTAAAGAGATGGTCACGGGTAAATCATAAAGACCGAATGGATTTACAACCAACTTCTTCCGAAACTACTGGAAGATCATTGGCAAGGAGATCTAGGAGGTGGTCAAGGAATCAAGAATCACAGGTATGATCCTATAGGATTTCAATGCAACATTCATTACTTTGATCCAAAATGATATCATTGCCATATGATTTATAAAATTATTGCAAAAGTAAATGCTAATCAGTTAAAGCCAATTTTGAACAAGATCATATCTCTAGAACATGGAGGCTTTGTAGTGGGAAAAAAATCTTGATAGGATAATTTTAGCTCATGAATCAATCCAATCTTCGAAAATGAATAAGAGACATGGAATTTTGATTAAACTTGATATGTCTATTGGACAGGCATTATGGAAATAATATTCATAAAAATCATAAGTATGGAAGATGTGTGCAGAAGAAGAAGAAGAAATACAAGGTAGGAGTAGAGTGTGCAATAAAGGGAACATCCAGGCTCGAGAGTGCGCAACCGAGGCACATTCATGAGTACCATGCACAGTAAGAAGAACAAACAAGAATAATAAAGCAAAGACGAAAGCAAGAGAAGAAAGTAGGCGAAAAGGAGGGATAACAACTCGACATGCTAAAAGAAGAAATATGTGCAAAAGCAAGAAGAACAACAGTTAGAGCGCAAAAGCAGCATGCAAACAGAAAAGTAGGAAAAGCAAGACTGATAAGTGAGTCAACCTAATTTTTCATGAATTGTAATAGGGTTTTGGGGTGAGCAAAGTAGGGTTTTAAGCCCTAGAAGTCATGTATAAATATGTAATGGGTTGGGAAGATAGGGGTTCTATTGCTCTCTTGTTCTATTATGTTCTCTAGATGCACTGTCGAGGGTTCCAATCTATTGAGAGTTCATGTTTTGTAAGAAGAGTGATATAATAGACTGAGAGTGAAAGAATCTAGGTCTGAATGTTAAGGAGATGTTGCAAAGAGAGAGATTCTTGCACTACATAGCGGCTAGGCTAGATGAAGGAAAAGATAGCATGATGTATCTTTTGTAAGTGCAGTGCAAAAGCTTAAGACAATTGAAAAAAGAATAATAAAGAAGCCAGTCATTATGGACATAGCCCAAAGTTGGGTGAACCACGTTAACTATTGTGTTTACTTGTCTTTTATGTGATTGATCATGAATACTCTCTCTATGCGTGTTAGATTAGATTTGTCTTTTATGTGAACACTGTGAAATAGTTATGAATGTTACAGTAATTGGTTTATATTGCAAACTGAGTATAATGGTAATGTATAACCAAATTCACTAAGTAACCAAAGAAGAATAAACACAGGATAATGTGCATAGAATAAAGAAGTAAGAATGAAAAGGATGATCACCTCTCATTCCCTCACTACTATAGAAACTCGGTTCTTGCAACCCCAATAGATGCCTCGAGTGAGAATTCACTTGAATGCAGGTGATGCAAAAAGGGATGGTGTCTGAAGGGTTTTTATTGGACAAGATAACTCAAACCTAGGGTCTTGCAACTGCGTACGCGCCAACAAATGGTTATGTTGTCGGGACCCAGAATCTGTGATTGAGGGAATGTTTTGGAGGCTGACTAAGAAAGAGATCATGGAATGGATAGAAGGGAATGAATGGGACTTTGCTCAGAAAGAGAATAGAAACCCTCAGATGAGTGATGAGTAATGGATGCAAAGGTATTTGTACACAGAGCTGCAAGAATTTTTCTTTGGCGAATTTATGATTATTTTGATTGAGTGGTTAGAAAGATTAGTGGAGAATACTGGAAGGTACCGAACCACAACACCAAGGAATTGGACTCATGAGTTGGTAAAAAAGATGAATTCTATAAGTAATAAAACTTCTCACGTAGTGGATTTCTGGTTGGATAGTATATTAGAAGGATATATTATATAATTTGTAGTAGATTATACTCAGTCATACAGTGTTGCAAAAAGGGACTTCTTGAAAGGTCTGTGCGGAAGGTTCATGAAATCATTGGGTATGTGGATAAAGATGTTGTTGTGTGACAAGTGCATGATGACAATGGAGTCTGACTGATAAGGGGCTTCACACACATAGGGGAGTCGGGGGATGACAAGAGGATAGTCTGAGGAAAGGAGAGAATGAAGGAATAAATGAAGAAGGAAGGGAGGGACCGAGGATGCAGAGAACCGAAGAAGTTGTATCAGAGGAAGAATATGAGTTTGGAGTATTGTGTAGTGGGAGGAGGTACAAGAGGTAAAATACTAAGGCTAAGAAAGGAGAGTCACACAGTGAGCCAGAGTGGAGATGACCTTGCACAATAGTCCAAATCAAAGAGATACCACACATAAAAAAAGAGAAAGAGGGGTTCTAGTCCAATCCTATAATAGAAGAGTCTTTAAGTCCTACTCAGACTGGATCCTATGTTGAATCCATGACCCCATGTGCATCACCACAATCTGAGATAACAATTGAAGAGTTATCGAAATCACTTGTAGTTAGCGGAGGAATTCATAGTAGCAATTGGAGCAGTGGAAGCAGTAGAAGCAGTGTGAAGAGTTAGAGTCAACCAACATCACCAAGAGGAGGGACGACACAAAGAAACATGGTAGGGGTAGACAACACCCTCAAACTACCTGAATTCTAGGGATTTGGGATAGAGGACCCAAAACAACATCTATTGTCTGTGAGACAATTTGGGTTGCAAAGAATGTCTAGGATGAGTCCGTGAAGATTGCGCAATTGGTAACAACATTTAGAGGCCATGCGTTAGTATGGTACATGAAGTTGTAGAGTACCATGCCCATAGGACAAGCCATGAATTTGCCAGAAATAAGACAAGCATTATTGAAAGATTTCAAGAAGACAAAGTCTAAGTCACATTTTATTACAGAGTTGAAGGAAATCAAACAGGTGCAGATTGAATCAGTCTAGTATTATGACCAACGTTTTAAGGATCTGATGGGTAGACAAACATTTCATATCCCTGTTCAATAACATCAAGAATGGTTTATTGCAGGACTTCTACCACATATTTGTAGGTCGTTGATTCAACAGAAGGTTGTGTCGCAGCCTGAAGCTTTGGATATTGCGATGAAATTGGAAGCATCCCCTGTAGGAGATAGTGGAGGGATGGCACAACTTCATACACAGTTAGTTGCCTTGACAATTCAACTAGCAGAATGTACAAAAGGGAAGGAGAAATTGGAACAAGTATGGTGTACCAAGTGTAGGACTAAAGGCCACCACAAGGATGAATGCCAAATATTCACGCATTATTTAGCGACTAGAGAACCAAATCCACTACCAGGAGGGGGATATTATGAAATATCTAAGAAATGGGCACACCATTCGACTGAATGTCTATTATTGTAGAAGTATCAGAGTACACCAAGGAACTTGTTTTGCAATTTTTGCAAGTCGGTTGGGCATGAAGAGAAGGATTGTCGCGCATTCAATTTGATGAGGGAGTGCACATCATATATGTATAGGATTCAGGAGGAGAATCCCACGACAGAAGGATATGGTCCACAATATAATAATCAGAGAGGATTTAATCCCAAAAACAGAGGAAATTTTGGCATAGGTCGAGGTAGAGGAAATTTCGGCAGAGGAGGAAGAGGACCGATAATATGTTACAATTGTAATCAATCGGGACACTTAACTCATGACTGCCTGAATCTATGTACAACATGCACATACTGTAGAGAATTGGACCAAGCAACAAAATATTTTCCTCAACTTCTTGTGAAATGGCAAGCAAGAGGGAACCAAAACGAGAGTCCAAATTAGAATGTACATAAAATATCAGTGGAGAAATGCAAAGAAGGACCTAGAATAACAATTTTTGCATTCGAAGGAACCATAATAGGATTTGATGTGATGAATGGAGGTAAGCAGGTTGAGCAATGGGTAAGGAAGTTAGCAGGACCTATTCCAATCTTCGCTCCTCAGCAAGAAAATGAGATGTATCAGAGGGCAAGAAAATAGGTACTTGGACAGGATTGAGAAGAATCAACATCATCTGCGTCTCATATCGAAGATCATGCTAGGACAAAAAAACCACTTGGGGAGGAAAGCACTCTAAGAGAATTCCCGAGAATTTTCCCAGAGATAATGAAAGAGGAAACTTCATTAAATGTACTATATGAGATGATTGATCACTACATGCAAGGAAGGGAAACTTCCATCACACAAAGGGTAGTGAATCAGGTACTGCACAGAAAGAGGACCAACAAAGAATTCAAGTTAAGTGCGTAGATTGGGGAATATGATGCAGATAAAATTATTTTAGACTTGGGATCTAATGTGAATGTATTACCAAAGTAGACCTGGGAGATGATGGCAAAACCCAAGATGATCTGGTCTCCTATTCAGTTAAGTCTCGCAAATCAACGCAAGATAGTACCAATTGGTCGATTGACAAGAGTACCTATGAACATAGATGGGGTGTGCAGTGTGGCAGACTTTGAAGTCATTGAGATCATGGATGGTAGTCAACCATATCTAGTATTGATGGGACTAGAATGGGAATTTGATAACCGGGCAATCATTAATCTAAAGAGGAGGGAAATTGTATTTGAAGTCAGATATTTGAAAGTTACTGCACCATTGGACCCAACAGAAGGGAAGAGGTACACAGAGATAGCAAGAGGGAATGACATTGAAAACTTGTATAACATGACTACATGGATGGACGCTTATGTTAACCCCACTGAAGATGGTGCACTAAGTTGGAGAAGTATCATTTCATGTGCATCAGATTCAGAGGAAGGTCCAGAGAATTGGTAGTAGAGGATGCATGAAGTATCAACTAGATGATGTGCACACATAACTCGAGGATTCCGTTGGATTGGAACGGAGTTATGTGATCCACCCAAGTATGTTTGATTGACTGATATAAGCTTGTTTGTACAGTAATTTCAGTTGCAGGTACCTGAAAAACAAAGGTTGTTGGCACTAGATGTTGTCCTAAAAGCGACTCCAGCCAGATGGTGGGCTGCACATAAAGATGGAACGGAAGAATGGATACAGTGTAAAAGACCAATGCAAGTGAGATTTGGTACCAAGGTAGAAAATATTGCATAGAAGCATACAGGGGAGAGTGACCTAGCAGGTCATGTTGAGCAGTGTAGAACCTTATGGAGTTCAGTACTAAAGACATAATGGACACACAAATTTATACATACACTAGATACAATTCCAAAGAACTGGTATTTGGAATTGGAAATGTGTAGAGAGACAACCAATTGGGAGGAGTTGAATCAGAGGTTCAAGGTAACATTTACATTTGAACATGAATCTCCATCAGTAGATGCAACACTACAAGCTATTCGAACCAAGATATTTTCAGAAGAAGGGTCGATGGAGGTGGTATCGATCTGCGATACATAAATAGATGCTATGACTATCCATGAGTTATTGGAGTGTTATAATGTTGCTAAGGAAGAACATGATGAAGAGATCCCAGAAATGTGCAAGTACCTGAAACAGAAGGAGAATGGGAAGCAGGAGGGCCAAAGCTTGAGTCTGTTGCATACACACAACCAATAAAGATGCGAAAGGTAAACATTGGGACGATAGAGAATCCAAAGTTGGTGCAGATAGGGGATTAATGTAGTTATGAAACAATAGAGAAGATTGCAGACAACTACATACTCATAAATGAAGGGGATAGCGGGGGACTTAAACGAGATGAAGATTCCTTTGAAACCAGGTGCTAAGCCAGTGTGACAAATACCTTACAGGTTAAATCAAAAGTACAAAGAGAAGGTGAAAGAAAAAATAGACAGAATGTTGGACATAGGGATCATTGAACCAGTGGTGGAATCAGAGTGGATAAGTCCAATGGTAGTGGAATACAAGAAAACAAGAGGAATCAATATTTGTGTGGATCTAAGGAAGCTGAATGATGCATGCTTACATGACCCATTTCCCACACCATTCACAGATGAGGTATTGGAGAATGTAGGAGGGAAAGAGACTTATTGTTTCACAGATGGATTCTTAGGGTACCATCAGATAAAAAATGTGTAGGAAGATCGATACAAGACTAATTTTGCGACAAAGTGGGGAAGTTATCAGTATACATTAATGCCCTTTGGGCTAAAGAATGCCCCTACTATATTTTCAAGAGTTGTGGTTGTAGTGTTTATGGAATTTGTTCATAAGTTCCTTGAGGTATACTTAGATGATTGGATTGTGTTCAATCTACTAAACGATCACATAGAAGTACTCAGGTTAATGTTGGATAGGTGTAGACAATGTCAGATTTCACTGAATTTGAAGAAGTATTTTTTTGCGCAGCATTTGGAATTTTGTTGGGCCATGTGGTTTGCAATAAGGGATTATTAGTGGATCCAGCCAAGATTGTAGTGATTTTGGATTTAGAATCACCTACATCAATCAGATAGCTAAGGGAAACTCTGGATCACACAGGATATTACATGAAGTTTATCAAAGGCTATGCGCATATCACAACACCTATGGAAAAATTGTTGAAGAAGGAAGCAAAGTTCCAATGGAATGAGGACTGCCAAAAGGGTTTGGATACCTTAAAGAAAAAACTAGTGACCGCTTCGATTGTGATATTTCCATATTGGAACAAGGAGTTCCATGTTCATGTAGATGCATCGTCCATAGCTTTGGACATAGTACTATTGTTGGTATTAAACTATTATTACTACCTTTCTTGGGCTGACCCAGGTTCAGATCTACCATGGTTTCCAACAAAACCCCTTTAAAACTATCGGCCCCTCTGGTAAACCGGAAGACAACGTAGTGCACAGAGTGCACTGCGCAGTCTCACCCAAGATAGTTCTATTGGTGGTTGAAATGCATAGGTTCTTGCAGCCTAGGAATGAGTGGGGATCTGGGATTAAACTATGTGATCTTCATTTGTTACTTTAATCATTTAGCTTATAACGAATATCTTGTAATTATTATTCATTCATGTAAAATATCAGATCTAACTAGTCATTAACACATGTGTCTAACATCGAATCATTGACAGTAAAGGTAATAAACAATATTCAATCACATAACACATGATCTACCGTGGTTCACCCCTCCAGGGCTACGTTCACAAAGATTTGGCTGCTCTGCTCTTTTATTATGGTGTTTCCAAAACTACAACGTCGCACACATTACAACTCTCCATCAAACGAGTCGAGATCTACAATGAGGCAGACTAGATCACACCAGGCTCCTCAGTCTGTGATATAACCCTCAATATCTACCCTATTTCCCCTCCTCGCTCAACAGCTTACAAAATAGATCGAATTTACAATCATTCTTTTTCTCTCTCCTCAAACTTGAGCATTAAAAGACAACAACTATTGAAAAATGTTCGAATCTCAACCTAGACCTCCTAGGTACCTACTTATACATTTTTTTGGCTTACTAACCATTACATATTCTTACCAAAAACCTGAGCCTATTATGGCTAGGTCTTCTTGCATGCACACCTCACATGCTTTCCTTTACTGCATGTGTGTCTATCTTGCACGTGATGCTTTTCTTGCATGTGTGTTTGCCTTACACGTGCTGCTTTTCTTGCATGCATGTCTTCGTTACACATGTTTCTTTTCTTGCATGTGTTTCTTTTCCTATATGCATGTCTGCCTTACACATGTTACTTTTCTTGCATGCGCGTATACCTTACACGTGCTAGTTTTCCTGCATGCGTGTCTACCTTACACATGCTCCTTTTCCTGAAAAATGGGTCTGTGCCCAATAGGCCCCCAACACTATCATCGTGACTCATACCAAGTCACTACCTAGATCTAGTTTCTGTCACCACTTGTGCTAGTGTGTCATACATTTCGGTGATTCTCTGGCAATGCGCCTGAGCCTGGATACTCCTTTCGGCCATATCTTTCACGAGTTGCGTGGTGACTGGGTTTTGTAGCAGTTCTCCTCCTTCCACTATGATGCACTCTACACTCAATTTTGTTGCATCGATCTCGATGAACAACTGTTTTGCCTTTTCTTAAAGGGGCTCCATCTGAGTCTGTCACGTCATCTTCTACACTTGTACTACCTTTCCTTCTGCTTGTAAAATTTTCATCTCCGCGATAATTTTGATCTTTTCTAGCAGTGACATCGTTCTCTATCACTGTTTGACGTCTGGCATGGTTGCATGTAGTTTGTCCTCCTTCTCTTGCAACTCTTGTAAGCTTCCATCCTCTAGAAGTTGTATCTATAGTTGGGTGCTCTTCTCCAGCAATTTTGGCAGCCTGTGTATATTCTATGTGATGTTCTCTGCAGAAACTATCGCGTCCCGCTCCCTTTGCGCTTTGATTTCTGGAGGAGTTTTGGGAACTGCATGCTCCTCCAACTCTTTAATCTGGTCCTCATAGTGTTGCATCGTCTGCACTATCTTCTATTTTTTTTCCTGCACTGATACTTTTTGTATTCCTTCGCTGTCTAAGATGGCTTGGAATATTGCATGGGTGTTTTTTCCCATCTCATCCACCTTATGCTGTGCCATCTTATTCTCTTTCCCTTCTTGGCTAAGTGCCTCCTGCAGTGAGGTGTTGTCTTCCTACACCAACTGTAAGTTTGTCACGTCATATCTTGCTCTGGACTAAATTTGCTCTGCGACGCTCACTTGTAATTTATAGAGTGTTTTGGTTGGAATCTTGGGCAATGCCAAGTCCAACATCTCAATCTCTCTCAGCGGCCTCTACGCTATCTTCTCATCCATGAACAACATGTCGAGAGTAATCCTGAAGTTTACACTCCCCTGCGTCGTGATCTGCACTGTCTCGCCCACCGGTACCCCTTCTTTCACTGACGCTGCTGTCTTTTGTTGTTATTTCTCTGATTTGACCTTTAACTGCTCTAGCGCAATTTTTACCTCTTGGATTTGCTCCAAAATTGAAGCTTGGTGGTTCTCGACGTTCTCCCACATGTCTAGTAGTCAATCCTCTACTATCGTGGCTATCAACTCCATGTCATCTTCCGTCAATGATGTTTCCATGGGCTTCCTATGGGTCTTGGCCTTCTTTTTGGATCCACATGGTTGCTCCCATGTTCTCTTCCTTTGAGCCTCTGGTGGTTCAGATGCTTCTGGAATCTATGTATCCCTGCCAGTGTCCTGCCCTTCTCCTTCTTCCATTGAGACTTTTGATGTCTCTGTATGCCTTTCCTCCAGGCGCACTTGTTCTGTTGTTTCTCTTGTTGTCTTCCCTGTGTGCGGTGGTCCTGTGTAGAGAAATGTTGGGATTTATTCTTCGTTCTGGCTTTCTTCTGTATGGAACTGCTGGCCCCTTCTTGGCCCTGTGTCATATTTTTGTTTTTGCTTGCGCTGTTTGTGCCTATCTGCTGTGCAGGGACTATTCTATCCTGCGTTCTTGTTTGTGCTCCTAGCACCGTCTTTGGGATTGTTGGCACTCTCCACTCCTCGAGACATTCCTGGACCCCCATCTTGATGTCCTGCATTGTTACACAATACTTCAATTGCAACCATTCCTTAGTTGGATTCTTCTTTTCTTCCAACCACATACTGTGGCATGATTCCTGGAAGTTCCCTATCTGCCCAAACTCCTGGACAGTTTCTATGGGAATCCTCCATGTCTTCGCGACTCTATTTTGGATCTCTGTCAAGTATATAGCGAACATGTCGCTGTTAAGTTTCTTCTTTTTGGGATCCGTTGTACTGTGAAGGGATGTGTAGTGTGTTGCACCACATTTTCCTATCCTTGGTAGGAATAGGATGCATGTGGGTTCCTTCCACCCCATAAGTGCACTGAGGATGAGTAACCATGAATAGTGGAACTCAGAGCCCCAGTCTTGTGTGTCCTTGTAGTCTTTAAGGAACAAGTTTAGTAGATAAGGGGCCCAGCTCATCGAGATCCCCTTTGCTTACTGCACCATAGTTGCTACTACTCCTGCGAACACTTATTATTTTTGACAGTTGCGCATTAATTTGCAACCGAGCAATTTTATTGAAAATCATATTGCAATATCATTGATGCCGTTGATCTTGATACCTCCGTTACCCCTCTCTACGCCATACTTTTCTTTGATCTCATCTGAAATGTATTTCACCTTAGTCTTATCGTCTAGGTATTGTTCTGGCTTCTCCCCATCTGTGGGTAGCCCTATAATTGTTGTGATGAGATTGACATTGATAGGCAGTGGCCTATCCATCCACAAGATGCCTCCGTGCACCCTCGTTAATAGCTGTTTGACACATCCGTTTATGTGTTTCCCATGCTCAAAGTGCAGTATTTCTAGTAATTTCATGATGATGGTGTTGTACAACCCTAGTATCCACTGTGTAGGCTCCAACAATGGTGCACCTGATGGGACTTCTCCCCATCTCTCCAGGTAGCTTTCTGCTGCCAAATATGGGAACTTTATGGCATCAAAGACATCGTGGTCGAAGAATTTAAGGATATTGACTCCTCCTACCATGTTATCATCGATCTTCACTCCATTGGGAATTTTTGGCATCACTATGGCCAATTCTTTGTGTACGCGTTGTACGCCCTGTGCACTATTCTCTGCTCGCACCTTCTTCTTCCCTTGTGAGGATGATACCCCACCCTATGGTATGACCTGTTGCATCATTTCATGCTTTGGTTCTGGCTCTAGGCCTTGCTGCGTGGAACTCGTGGCCGGTTCTTCTTGCTGCAACCCTTTCCCCATGGAAGCGTTAGATTATGTCCATTCGACATCCTCTTTTGGATGCTCGGGCTCTTGTGCAGGTTCCTACTCCTCTTTCGCATGCAATTTGGTCTACTCATACTCTGGTGTGTGGATTTCGTCCACATCCACCATTGTGGGCATCTCTTTTGTGCCGGTTTGTGGCACCCGAGTGCTACTCTATGTGTTTCGTCTAGTTCATCTCGGTGCTTTGAGTCTTGGTGGTGCCATTGTGAGGAACTCCAGACTGCAGACTTCCTAATCGATAAGGGATAATGCAAATTCACACTCTATCGCTCTTCCACTCGGCTTCACATTCTTCTCCTTAGCAAATAGTACAATGGGTGACTTTCCCCCCTTTTTCAGACTTTACATCGGGACAAAGAAGTGACAGTTGTGTCACACTGATAGTTGTCACTTTTTCACTTTTTGTTGTGTTTCCAACGTGTTGTACCTTTCTACCCGCTAACTTCTCTCCTGCACATAGTGCTTTCTAGCCTCAATTTTCTTGTAGTGTAATGTTCTCCTTTAGCAATTCTATTCTATCAAAACCCTCCATGCGCGTCGATCTGCTTTTCTGGATTTTCTTCTTTTTATTTATTTTTCTCATTTTATCTCTCTTAACTTCTACTACTATAATACACTATGTACATATCTTCTTACTACAATGTAGTTTTCTAAGCACTAGGAGGTCGAATGTCCGTGTACATTTTCAATCGACTCCCATTGATCATTCCTCTCAGTTTTGTGCCTCCCAAATCTTTCAAATGTACAGATCCCCCATCTGTGACAATCTTCACTTCATATGGTCCTAACCAATGTATTCTAAATTTCCCTGGATGCTGAAGAAATTTAATGTCATATACCAAGACTAGGTCTCCCTCCTTGAAACCTTTCCTCTTGATATGTTTGTCATGACAAGATTTATCTCTTGCTTTATGTACTTCTTGGTGGAATCCTGCTAGGATCCTATCTTCTTCCATCTCCATCAGCTGACTTAGCCTTTCTTTTACTGCTCCTTGTTCTGTCTGTTGGTAATTGTTGCTATGCATAGGCTAGTTACCAATAATTATAATGGCAACACTGCTTCTTGTCCATATACCAACCTGAATGGTGTCTATCCTGTCAACTTTTTACATGTAGTCTTCTGTTCCCATAATACTGCTGGTATCTTCAAAACCTAATCATCCCTATTGACATTGTAGATCTTTGTCAAAGCATTCTCTAGGATCTTATTAAAGGATTCCACTGTTCCATTTGCTTGAGAGTAATATGGTGTACTCTTTTTATGATAGACTTCAAACTCCTGTTACACATTATTTTGGTCACCCTGATCATGACTTTACAAGAATGTACTCAAGCCCTCAAAATCATCTTTTGCCTGAGAAAAGTGACTGCTTTCCTCCTCTACAAGACTATTTTTAGAAGGACGTCGTAGGCTACCCATAGTGTATAGTGCAGAAATCAAAGATTTCTGCAGGCTGCTCTATAGCTTGCCTATGGGATTTCTGCAGGCTGCTATATAGGCAGGGTGCGACGGCGTTTGAAAGCCAAAAGAGGAAAGGGGTTCAAGAAGTTTCTAGAAGGGGAATCTTCTGGAATGTGAGGTGGCATCTGTATGGTTACGATCCTAATGACTTCTTTGATATAGTGGGATCATCCTCATCCCTTTAACCACTTCAACTTCTCCTATATAATAATGGGCTTCTCATGGAAAAGGTTAAGCATAGTTAAGAAAACTTGAGCATAGGATTGTTGGAAGAATAGGATGGATATTGTGTGAAGAATACTATTTTAGTTGATGTTTGAGGTTTGCATTCATCCATCAAGCTTTTGAAGATCACCTTCATGCAAACTCCGGAACGAATATATGTGTGTGTTGGAACGAAGGACCACTAAAAGGGAACTTGCGACATCAATGCATTTCGGTTGTATCTTCCACTTTCATTCAATATAATACAATGACATGTTTCTTTCCCATAAAATTATTCTCGTTTTATTACATGACTCCTTGATCACATGTCTAAGTTTTCATTGAATCTATCATAGTTGCTTTCACTTTGGTTGGTTTGTGTCACTGCAGATCTGGTTTCACAAGAGCACTGGAGTGAAGCGGGAACAACAAAGATATAAGGAAGCGATCTAAAAGGTAAGTCATCAATTCCTTCTTTGACACTTAGATCAATGATTATAACTTAGGGGAAACATCATGTCCTGTCCTATTTTTTTCTAGATCCAGGCAGATCTAGGGAGATTTGTTTATGTTCGGATTTACCGATTTATCCTATAAAAAAATTGGCGACTCCACTGAGGATATGACTTGATTGTGGTTTTTTGTTGGCCATTTGTTTTTACCTACTCTTTTTTATTTGAATTCAGTCTTTGAGTCTGTGGGAAATCCATTCAGACTCTCTGAGTTTGAAATTTCACAGAGATTTTTTACCTTTTTCTCAAATTTCCTTGATTTGTAGACCTGTCCGCACTGCACCCTATACCTAGCCTGTGGAAATCTTTGATTTCCACACCCTATCTATTTGCTTCAATGCGTACTTTCTGCACTCTGTTTGTTTCTGGCCTGCGAAAACTCTAGATTTCCATACTGTAATGTGTTGCTAGCCTGCAACGACGTCTGTGAAATTTTTGAGTGAGGTTTTGGCCTCTGTTGATGCCCAGTTTTTTCTTTAGTTAGCTGCGGGGAACTTTTTTAGCCATTGTTTGACTGTTTTCTCATGCTTAACACATTGTTGATTGGTTTTTGGAGATCGAACACCTGTCTTAGTCATTTTCCAGTTTTCATTTTTGATTTTTAACAACAAGGGTATAATCTCTGAGCTTGTATCTAAGTGCTTGTTCGATTAAAAATCTTGGATTGGATTTGAAGTTTTGGATTGATTACGTATTCTGGATTGCTTGATGATTGAGAGGTTATTTCTTCATTTGCATTTGAGGGAATACTTTCTCATCATTTTTTATTTTTTGTCTTCATTGAAAGTTTGATTTGGGTGCTTGTTGAAAGTATAAATTTTCTTGGATTTCTTGTCTTTTCTCTGTCATGCCCTTGGTTTGGTCTTAGAATGGAATAATTTGAGGTTATCCATCCTTTTGAATAATCATACATAAGAAAATTTATTGCATTTAAGCGAAGAGAACATTGAAGAACTTCATTGTTTATTGGTTGTTTGAAATTGTGTTCATTTAAAGAAAAAGGAAGTATATTTCCTAGTTTACATCATTCCGGAAACACCTTCTCCCTGCTATAGATAGAATTCATTGAAATAAATTTTCATCATTCATTTCTATTTACATATTTTTGGGTAAAGGTCTTACATAACATCGATTTCATTCTCGTCTCCCTCTTGAGTAACAACAATCTTTAAAAATATTGCGAAAATCTAAAACTTAACTAGTAATTTTTTCTAGGGATCTTTTACACCAATATTAGCTAGGCTAGAGCTTTGGAATAGGAAGTGAGACACACTCTCCAAAGAAAAAAACACACAATAGCATCTTGTGATAGGGAGTGTAAAATTCCATTTGCAACATTTTGTCCTGGGAAGCCCTTCTCACACAAGGGTCAAACCTGAGGTCGCATTGAGATCAACGGAGTTACTCACCCTACTTTGTTGATATCGGTGTAGAGAATGTGCGTATTATGGGGGTCGCTTGAAGGTATACCCACAATGATGAGTGGAAGCCTCTCAAGTTGATTTCAAGCTAGATACCCTACCCTTGCGCGTGGATCAGACCGTCAACTGTCTCCCCAGGTATCATTGTTGTTTTTGGTAGCCTTAGTTTCCTATATTCTTAGTGTCTTACATGAGGTGATTGTGGAGGGGCAAGTCTTCAAGATACTTGGAATTGACGTTGGCCAGACTCACTTGGGCTCCTTGGAGGGTATACCCACGATTATGTGTGGGAGCTTGCACCAGGGTGTAAGTCCGTTAAGCAGGTCGTCAACATAACTTTTCCACCCTAGCCTATCCCCTTCTTGTCTCGACTTTGCGATGTTGGATTTCATCACCAACTAGTGACTTCAAAACAAGAAGGTTTTTTTTTCTTGGTTTTCATTCCTAGATTCGACTAGCGAGTGTTGTTTGTTTACATAGTTGGCCATAGATTTTTTCTGTAAAATTTTTGGTTCGACCAACATTGACCCTCCACGTCGTTTGCGTAGGTGCAAGGACTACCTCTGGAAGTTTCCCAACCCTTGCTCCCTAATCCACCGGAGGACTCTCCTCAACAGAGTGAGATCCAGGACCACATACCTTCACAAGCGGAGAGAACTGAATCTTTAGAAAGTTTTTGAATTTTTTTCGATTCTTTGGACTCTTTTCGCTTACCTTCTGGATACGAGAGACGTATTCTCCGAATAAACTCGTCCGGAGAACTTGTTGTTGACACTTCTAGAATACCAACTGGAATCCTTCATGGCCTTGAAAACGAAGATCCTTTTTGGACCACTGAAATATATCGAACTCTAACTTCTAGATGGAACCCTCCTGGCTCAGAGGTAGAAGCTGAGATACCTGTCATTTCTGAACCACTCGAAACATCTACTACATTTATGATACCTTTAGATCACTTTAACAGTACAACTTGTTATTTCTTTGCTGGTCGAGAGGCTGGTCCTAGCTCAACTATCCCTCTTGAGCAGGCCCATTCCACAATGGTCCCAAACACTACGATTGTCCCCACTAGGAACATGGTGGCTAGCCAACCTCCTATTGGTACACCGCGTTCATATAAACAAATCATGTCACTCCCTCTTGGGTATAATGCCTTGAATGCTTCTATCCGCATTCCTACCCAAGTTCCATCCAAAGCTTCTGGAGTCTTTACTCCTCCTGGGTATAATGTTTCTTCCGGTTCTATTCCGACACCATCCCAGTTCCTCTCCGGAGGGTCTTATCCACCTTTTATAGGAGGATTCAGACCCAGTTGCTATACCACCTTTGGAATTTCTACTCTGTTATTCACTTCTGGTTATCAGATTCCTATTGGGGGACAGTATAACCCAGGGGGGAAAACTTAATTTGGGGGTCAAACCCAAATTGGGGCATCATCCTCACCTGGAGGACAACCCTGAATCAGAGGATATAATCCACAATATGGACAGAACATCCCCAGATCACTAGCCCAGTATTGTAATCTTCTTATTCAAGGAAATCCACAATTGTCTGGGGGGCAACAACCTCAAGTTAGCTCTTTTATACCCCCTAGTTCGGGTCAGTCATACCTCAGTTCTTCCAATCCCATTTGGGGTTCGAATGTCCAATCTAGTGTCCCTACCCAAGGGAACATCTCCAATCAGTACAACCCTATGGGATACATGCCTCTGCACACACGTCCAAATCTGTTAGGACCTTCACCTCACATACAGACTGCTTATGGTCCTACTGGTATACCAATGAGACTCCCTCCCCAAAGTCACCAGTATCCTCCTGTGAATAGAAAATTACCTTTTTTAGCCGCTTTGGATCTACATGATTTGTCTAGAATCTTGAATGATCCTATCCTACATTTTCCCCACTGGCCCTTTATACCAGCCAAATTACCGTCCGACATTCCAAAATTTGACGGTAAACCGAGAGAGGATTCAAACAACCATGCCATGACTTTCCACCTTTGGTGTTTATCCAACTCTTTGATAGATGATTCCATTCGTTTACGACTCTTCCAATGAACTCTCACAGGTTCGGCTGCAAAGTGATATATAGAACTACCACGAGGTTTCTTCGCTGACTTTAATACCCTAGCCATGGCTTTTCTTACACACTACCAAGTATCGATCTGTTATGAAACAGGAACTGAGATCCTGAGTTCCTTCAAGCAAAGTAAGGCCACTCACATCTCCGATCACATCCATGAGTGGAGATGAAGACGACGTTTGATCAAACTCAACCTTCCCGATCAGTTATTGGCAGAGTGGTTCACGATATCATTGGTGAATGAAATTTCTCGTGATATTTCTATGGGTGGAGTTGTCACCGAAGAACAGGCTATTAGTCACACTCAGTACCTTGACCTCGTTTATTCACAAAAAGGTACTCTTTACGACTTACTCCCTGATGCACCTTGCCCTTCTACTACCAACCCTAAGTCTAATGCTTCTAATGTTCAAAATTCTCCGTCTCCTACTCCTCTCGCCGACAAAACCTCTAAGGTCAACTCTGTTCATTCTACCCCTGCCGAAAAGAATAAATCTAAAAAAGGGAAGGGTAAGAATAACGAGGATAAAAATAACCCGCAGTTTGTGAAAGCCAAAACACAACCTGCTAATGATAAGGATAAGCACAAACCCTGATACCCTTGCCCTATCTGTGGTGACGATCACTATATGAAATATTGTCCTAGACAAGCCGAGGTTACTAAGTTCCTCCAAGGGACCGCGAAACCTCCCACACTTGTCATTTTGTCTCAACCTTTCCCTTCTCAACAACAGGCCCAACTGGTCATCCATGACCAACCCTCCCCCTCCACTACTTCTTATCTACTCATGTGTACTGGTGATTCTAGAGAGAATGACGTTACACTTACAACACGGGCCAAAGATTAATCTTCCTCAAAGGAGAAGGTTGACGATATACCACTTTCATTGGTTCAACAACCTCCTTCAACTTCACCTTCCAACGATCCTCTTCATATCGAACGATCGAGTCTCGATACAGTTCTTCACCCTCCCCCAAAGGGTGTTGTTTGAAAGGCCGCCTTCAACCCTCATGCACGTGCTTCTTAGAACTACAGTATTGTAGAATATCTGGCACAAGCACCTTCTACGATGTCGGCTCTTGAAGTCCTCCAAAGTTGCCTGCTCAATGGAAGGCACTGCTAAAATCTATCGGTGAATTAATCCTACGGATAGAAATTTGATAATTTTTTACCTCGAAGATCACATTTCGAGATTGCCCCCTCAACTAGCATTCCAAATACAAGTTTTTGTCTCTGACAAGAACATCTATGGCACTGTTATTGATAAGGGTGCCTCCACGTGTGTAATGTCTATTGCCTGTTGGAAATCCATCAACTCTCCTCCTCTTACTGAATCACATAACTCTCTGAAAGCCTTCAATGGCTCTGGCTTTAAACCCTACGGTGTACTTCCTTCGTTGTCTATTACGTTGGAAGGAAAATCGGTCAACGTTGAAGTTTAGGTCTTTGATGTTCCTATCGATTATAACCTCTTACTTGGCCGTAGATAGATTGACATGATGCGCGTCGTTGTGTCTACCCTTTTCCGCGTTTTACATTTTCCACTTCAAGGAAAGGTCATCACTGTCGACCAGCTAGACTTTTTCAACTTTGACACCCGTACTAGCAACATACCTTTTATCGCAAAGACACCTCCTGGGTATGATAACGTTGGTCTGGGCCTACTTAAAGATTCCACTCTGATGGGCATGTTCCCGATCCCACCTCCCGATGTTCCACCTCCTTTGGTTGCCTTGATCAACATGATTTCCACCTCGGTTCGCCAAACTCACACATTTTTCGACCCATGGGTAATACCCGAACCTGGTGATTATCCTCGCTATGGCAACCAAATGCCTTTAAGTCCGGTTGAATCCGCCTATCAAGCCATTCAATCGACAAACCCTTCTACCCTCTCTCTCAGTGATTCGTCTCCTGACCTGTTCCACGTTATTTTTCCCACAGATGAGATGATTATGTCAATTATATCGATGGAAGACACCCCTTGGGATGATGGGCATCATCATTCCATTCTCTTCCTCGAACAACACACCATTGAGAGTTACCAAAAGATCTCGACTCCATCGACCGTTGCTGTCATTTCATCGTTTCCCGAGTCATCACACGATGTGTTATATGAAGGGAACTTAAGTAATATTTCTCCCACCATTCCCCTTGACATATCCATTAAACATGGAGTTGTTGAAAATGTTCACATTGGAGCTTCGTGCTCCATTGACGAGGTTGTCGCATATAAATCACTTTTCCAAGAGTTTCGTGACATCTTCGCTTGGAGCTATGAAGAAATGCCGGGTATTGACCCTGATATTGTTGTACACGAAATTAAGACGTACCCGGGTGCTAGACCCTTCCGGTAGAGACTTCGTCCGGTCCACCCCCGTAAATCAGTTGCTATTAAGCTTGAAGTCGAAAAAGATCTTAAAGCTGGCTTTATTTATCCCGTGGCTTTAACTGATTGGGTATCCAATCTCGTTCCGGTTAACAAGAAACAAGGTACGATCTGTGTCTATGTCAATTATAGGGATATAAATCAAGATTGTCCTAAGGAAAACTTTCCCACCCCCTTCGTTGACCAGATCGTTGACGATTGCCCCGGGAGTGAAATCTTCTCTTTAATGGACGGTTTCTCCAGCTATAATCAAATCAACATCTTGCCCGCGGATCAACACAAAACCGCTTTTATTTGTCCTTGGGGCACCTTTATCTACCAGAAACTACCCTTCTGTTTAAAGAACATCGGTGCGACTTTTCAACGTGCCATGTCTTATGATTTTCATGATATTAACCACATTGTACAACCATATCTATATGACCTACCGATGCATTCCATGCATCCTAGTGACCATCCGGCACACCTCTGAGCCATTTTCTTTCGTTGTCGATTCTATCGTATATGATTAAACCCACACAAATGTGTTTTCTGTGTGGAGTCCGTCCGACTCCTAGGTTTTATCGTTTCACGCTAGGGGATCAGGGTCGATCCTTTGAAGGTTGAGGTAATCCTCAATCTCCCTCCTCCTTCTTCACTTCGCCAGCTTCAAAGTTTGCAAGGGAAGGAAATTTTTTTACGTCGTTTCATCCCAAACTATGCTCAATTAACGCTCAGATTTACTCAACTACTAAAGAAAGGTTCTGATTTCGTATGGGATTCCATTGCCAACAAAGCTTTGAAAATGACTTTAACATGTACCCCGTTAGTTTTCCCACCCTATTGTAGTCAAGATTACTTCCTTTATCTAGCTTCTTCGGAATCTACCATCACCATGGTTCTCATCCAAGAAGATGATTCACACGATGAACATGTCATCTATTATTTGAGTCAGAGTCTCATGACCACCGAAACCAAATATTTACATGTTGAAAAACTGGCCCTGGCAGCTGTTCAAGCTGTCCAACGTTTCCGTCACTACATCTTATTATGCAAGACCATTGTAAGTTTCAATTGAAACCCCATGCAACACATTCTTACATGCCAATTTCTAGGGGTCAAGTACTCTAAATGGATAGTGATTATCCAAGAGTTTGACTTAGAATTCGAACGCTCTAAGTCTAAGAAATATTTGGTGTTTTCCAAATTGATGTGTGACCTTCCCTACACTGAGACATAAAACGTAGCAGTAGATTCTTTACCCGACAAATCTCTTTTTTTGATCAGTTCCGATGACCTTTGGTATGGATATATCATTATATATCTCCAAACTCAAAATTTTCGCCCCGATCTATCTAGTGCTGACTGTCATCGTATACGATATCAAGCTCGCCAATATATCATCCTCGGTGACACTCTTTATCGTCATAGGGTTGACTCCGTTTCTCGACGATGTCTCACCTATGACAAGGCTAAGAAAGCTTTGAATGACTGTCAGTCTAGAGCATGTGGTGGTCACATGTCTGGGTATGCTACTGCCCAAAATATCTTACGAGCAGGGTATTTTTGGCCTTCTTTATTTAAAGATTGTATTACCGCCATCCAAAAATGCCATGCTTGCCAAACGTACAATAATAAAATAAGATCACATCCTGCTCCATTACACCCTGTAGTTTCCATCGGACCTTTCACAAAATGGGGTATCGATTTTATGGCATGTAAACCTCACTCGGTCGGGGGGCATGGATACATTATCGTAGCCGCAGATTATTTCATGAAATGGGCTGAGGTGATGCCTACTTTCGACAATGCTGGGAAAACTGCAGCCCTTTTCATATTTAATCATATTATTACTCAATTCGGGATCTCACAAGCTATCGTTACTGATCACGGTAGCCATTTTCAAAAATTTATGATGTCTGAACTTACCGACAAGTTGGGTCTTCGGCATGAAAACTCAACTCCCTACTATCCACAGGCAAACGACCAAGTTGAAGCAATAAATAAAATTCTTATCACTATGCTTCATCGAATAATAGGAATCCATAAGACCAGCTGGCACATGATGTTGTTTTTGGCATTATGGGCCTATCGAACGTCTGTGAAGTCTGCTACAAGATTTACCCCCTTTCAACTAGTCTACGACATTGAAGCCGTTCTCCCGATTGAATGTGAAATACCATCTTTGAAGCTAGCCGTTGAACTTCTCCCAAACACCTCTACCAAAGAGGAACGTCTATTGTATCTTATGCAATTAGATGAGACCCGTCGTGATGCCACCCTAGTTATTGAAACCTAGAAGAAACGTGTAAAATCCCAATATGACAAGCATGTCAAGCCGCATGTTTTCTCTTAGGGAGATCTAGTTCTCCTCTATGAACAAGATCGTGATCTACTAGGAGCCAAAAAATTCAAAGCTATGTGGCGTGGTCCATATATCGTCAAACGAGTGTTAGAGAAGGGAGCTTATGAGTTAGTAGATTATCATGGCATTCCTTTGAGTGAACCCAGAAATGGGCTTTACTTGAAGAAGTACTATGCTTAGACTGTCTCTGCATGAGTGCTTGTACTTTTACTGTACCATACTCTTGTGTGTTACTTTTGTGTGTTTTTCATTATTTGGTTTCGACCCACAACTGCTTAGTTTGTGTTGTTCTTGGTTTCCAGATGTCGACGTCTTCTCTACCCTATATTGGCTTTGTCGATGGTGCTAGCCATAGTACTCAGAACCTAGCTTCTGCTGCTTGGGCAATTTATGCACCCACCAACAAACTTATCATTTTACAAGGTGTTTGCCTCGGTCGTGCAACCAATAATATTGCAGAATATAACGTTGTCATTAAATTATTGACCGATGCTATCTCACTTGGGATTCGTCACTTCATTGTACGACTTGATTCACAGTTAGTAGTGTTCCAGTTAAGTAATGTCTACACTATCCGAAGTCCTACTTTGATACGGGTATATCTATGAATTCGCCTCTTGGAACGTTATTTTGATTATATTGAATATCAACACATTCCTAGATGTCTAAATACATTAACTGATGCTCTAGCTAATTATGTGTTAGACATACATTTGAGACATTTATAAATCCAATCACACATTACACATTGTATATAAAATTAGAGTAAGCCGGTAGAATCCTCATGTATATATATAATGAAAGTGTTTTCCATCCAAGGACCAAAATATCAAAATATAGAGCCCATGGCTCCTATCAAATAACATCATGGATGCCGATCACAGTAGCACACTATTGCTCGTGCTACCCTGTGAAGTAACCGACTAAGTGAGTCAGACACGCCTACAGTATGGCATTGATAACGCGTCGGGACCTTCTCGATCGACATGTCAGGAATGCTTGCCGTCAAGCCTTCTAAGTTCTGCTCCATCATCTCATAGTCATCGGCATCCCACCCTGCTACCACACCTGTCTCTCCTTGCCTCTGAATCAGAGATGTGCCCGGAGGTCGATGTGGCCCTACATCTGCATAGTCAAAAGTCTCTAATTAGTCTTTAGATTGAAAACATCTAATATCCTAAAACCCACAAAACACTGTAAAGAACAAAATGTCTTTCTTACCTAGATCTCCCCACTGAAATCCCTCAGGGAGAGCCAAGTCGGGATCACCCCGAAATTCCAGGTCGACATACGCATAATCATCAATCATCAAGATTTGGGGCCTTAACCAGTCAAAAAACGCATCACTGTACTTGATAATAGGGCCCGCTACGTGCCGAGCCATAAGGTCACACCACCGTTTCATTCTTGGGTCTCGTGGGGTTGGTATTCCCCACTCTACCTGTAGCCGCAAATGAGGGACTCTTTCTAAGAAGAAAGTACCAAAATGGACCCATACCCAAACTGCTTTAGGTCTTCTCTCTTGCTTTTAGTGAGTTGTGTCTACATACTGCAGAGCATATCACCACACCAATTGAATACTTGAGGTTCCAGACATTCAACGACATATTGAAAATAACTGTGGAGCGCCATGTGTGGCGACACGCTTCTTGCCATCTGTGCAATGGTAAAGAGGATGGTTCTGAGAGTCAGATCCTGCACACCTCGGATCGCCACTTTACCTTTGCGCCTTTCAACATCAGGTTCATAGTGCCGACAAATATACTCACTCTTCGGCAAGCCACCACCTCGACCCCCTGTCAGAGTCACACCTGACCCACGACGGGATAACCCCATCAAAAAGTAAATATCCTCAATGTCCAAGGAAAGGACATGAACACCCATGTGAAATACTTGTTGTTCCGCATCCCACATATGGACCAACTACTCTAATAGTCTTTGTTGGGCTCTCATGCCCTGGATTTTGAAAATTTTCAATAGGCCACATTGCCAAAGAGCGTTAATGGTTCCTGGATCATTCAAAGCCATAGAGTCGTCATCTTCATGCTCACGTTCTCTCCATTCCAACATTTTTGCGATCAAACACCTGCATGGAAGTAAGAGATGACAGTTAGCACCTTTATCTAGCCTTTTTGGAATTTCTTTTGGTTCAATGCTTGCTTTTCTTTTTTGGTTTTTGGTCGCCGCTACTGCGCTTCAGTTACAGTACGGGATTTCCGTAGGCGAGCCATTGGGAACCTGCAAAAATCCTTGATTTTCGTAGGGCCTGATATTGGCCACCTGCAGCGGCCCCAGTGCACGCCTACCCACCCAAAAATCACCCAAAAAATCATTTTTTGACCACCAAAAACAAATTTTAAACCATTGAAAATGAAGAAGATGAAGAACATACTGTTTTCACAAAAACTGTTCGTCGATTGATCACCCGTGCTCCTCGCAATCGACCATTGAAGTAAGGGGTGAAAAAGGGGTTCTTAGACAAGTTCTTGACTAAATACAAATGAAATGGTAAAAAAGAGCTCTTACTCTTATTTATTTCATTTTTTACCCTTTTTCATAATATTTTATATTATATAAATGTGTTTGGTTATAAACTGTCAAAACTAATAGTCTCATGAGTGTCTTGTTTCTTGCAGGAAGAATACTAGAGTCCTAATTAACAGAGTTTGGATCTTTGTTCCGTAATTTGTTTTCTCTTCACTACGCATATCGAAAATTTTAGGGTTTTTTAGTAAAACCTCAAGTTCACTCTTCGTTCGTTCTCATGCTTGAAAATTTATGAGAACGCAACCGAGTATACTTTTGTTGTCCTTTCATACTCGTCTTGGTAACACAAAAAGTGACACACATGGAGTATCCTTTAAGCTTTTTTCACACTCCTTAAAAATGAAAAGATTGTCGAACGACCTTGTTCTGTTCACGATTGTAAAAGTATTTGAATAAAACGTTCAATGGGCGATAGTTTATCACTTTTTCGGTCCAATCAAGCTATTTTATGAAAAATTAACTAAGAGAGTTCTCTTTAAGTGTTTTTCAGACTCTATAAACATGAAAAACCCCCAAGTTTTCTATCTTTGGAATCGTTAAACAAACATCGAAAGACCCACATGGGACCAAACCACTCCTTCTTAGGGTTCGTTAAAAATACTCTGAAGGACTTGTCCGAAGGATGAGCTTACATAACAAGAATATGTTATCCTCAAGCTTGTGTAAAAATAAAGAGGTACTCACCAGAAATGGTGGGGGGAAATTTAGGAAAGAAATGTGTCTCTGTATCCGTGTTAGTGGCAGTACTAGTCGCTCTTGAACATGACACCCCCTTTTTTCATTTGAATCCGGGTTGGGAAATCCATTTGTCTCTCGTCTGACTTTCTACAAGTTACTTCTTTGGTCATCTTTGAGTCAATGCTGCCAAGACTATCGTCGTGTCATCCATATGTTCAAGAGCAGTCCGAATAAGCCCTCTCTTGAGTCTACCATCTACAATTGTTAATTCCTACCATGTCAGCCTTCCTTGTGTTAGTTTCAACTCATATTCATGTTTCACTCTATCCTAAATCTGTTACTTATTTTGTGTCATTGATGGGGGATCCATCAACGCCCTCATGTGACGAGTCTCTTCCTGTCAACTTAAACTCATTATCCAGGGATGAGACTTAGAAATCATTTGGTACCTTAGAGCCTGCATGCCCTAATGGCAGGTTTCTTCGCTCTTGACAGTGGAATCACATCATTGGTCCCTGATCAAAATATTCCATCGAATGTTAGACTTTAGCTCATTCATTCACATTTGTTGGATTGTACTAAGGTACCTTGGGAGTCATTGACATCAATGGTGATTTCCCTCGCACTTGTTAACGGTTTTCATCAATGACCGGTAATCAAGTGGTTTCTGCCATGTTCGACTTCAACACCTGTAATCGGATGGTTAGATTCGTACTTACGGACGACGGGATTGAAGACCCTGGATATTATATTTTTGGCCCAGGTTGCGATGGATTATTTATGATTTGAATTGACACACAGGTCCACTTTGTATGTCTCGTGGCTATGTCTGAATTTACACTTTCTAATACATAGATCCACGATGTATTTTTGGTGGCTATGTAGAATCTTGATGACATGGATCCATGGTGTATAATTGGTGGCCATGACTTACATTTATGAGTTCAATAATTTGTAGTCTGAACATGGGAATGCTTACTTCAGATATGGTATCATATTGTACAGATGCTTGTTTGTTTGTAGGTTCTCGATTGGTGTGTTGTTTGTTCCCGACACACACACGCATTTTACAAAGTATTTCAGTTGTCACCAGTTCTGACCTCATACTTTGGGGGGAATTTTGTGACACATTATTTTAGTCACCCTCATGATGATTTTACAAGCATGTAATCAGGCCCTCAAAATCATCTTTTGCCTGAGAAAAGTGACTGCTTTCCTCCTCTGCAAGACTACTTTTTAGAAGGATGCTGCAGGCTACCCATAGTGTACAGTGCGTAAATCAAAGATTTTCGCAGACTGCTCTATAGCTGGCCTGCGGGATTTGCGCAGGCTTCTATATAGGCAGGGTGCGACAATGTTTGAAAGCCAAAAGAGGAAAGGGGTTCAAGAAGTTTCTAGAAGGGGAATCTTCTGGAATGTGAGGCGGCATCCGTATGGTTATGATCCTACTGACTTCTCTGATCTGGTGGGATCATCCTCATCCCTTTAACCACTTTAGCTTCTCCTATATAATAATGGGCTTCTCATGAAAAAGGTTAAGCACGGTTAAACAAAGTTGAGCAAAGGATTTCTGGAAGAATAGGCTGGAGATTGTGTGAAGAATACTATTTCAGTTGATGTTTGAGGTCTGCATTCATCCATCAAGCTTTTGAAGATCACCTTCAAGAAGATCTGGTTTCACAAGAGCATCGGAGCGAAGCGGGAACAACAAAGATATAAGGAAGCGATCTCAAAGGTAAGTCATCAATTCCTTATTTGACACTTAGATCAATGATTATAACTTAGGGGAAGCGTCATGTCTTATCCTGTTTTGTTCTAGATCCAGGTGGATCTAGGGAGATTAGTTTATGTCTGCATTTACTGATTTATCCTATAACAACTCCTCAGTCAATATAGCCTTGATAGTACTATGGATGAAGTGAGTGCATTGGTCACTCATCAAAATCCTTGGGCATCCAAATCTAGTGATCACTTGCTCAAACAGGAAGTGTGTTGTTGTCTCTATGCTGCAATCTTTTACTGATGTTGCTTATGCCCATCTCATTAAGTACTATGTCGCAGTAATGATATACCTTGCTCCTGACCTCTTTGCTGGTGGATTAATTGGTCCCACAAATTCTATTTCCCATTTGTTGAATACTTGCAAGGTTACTTGTGGTCTTAGGGGCATCTCATCCCTTCTATTAGGTTTTCCAACCCTCTGACATACATCACATCTCTGGCAATAGTCCTTTGTATCTCTATGAATGGTCGACCACCATAGTCATGCGCGCAATACCTTCTGCGTGATAGATTTTCCTGCATAATTTCCTCCATCTATTCCTTGTTGAACCTTTGCTATAATCCAAGGCCTTTCATGTTATAGTACACATATTCTCAAGATGTTGTCTGCTCCCATCTTGTATAAATGTCCTATAATCAATTGATAGTCTACAAATTTGACGACCTGATTTTTCTTCTGTGCAGTGTTGAATTCTTGTGGCCCAGTCCTTGTACTTAAGTACTCAATTATGTCAGCAAAATATTCATCAACTACTTGGACTGAAAATAATTGTGCATCAGGGAAGTTTTCCTCTAAGTTTGTAAGCTCCTCTCCATTGGTGATCCTTAATAGGTGATCTGGTCCTGCGTTCAAATTCCCTGGTTTGACTATCACTTCAAAGTCAAATTCCTGAAACAATAGTAACCATTTACAGATCCCCCCCCCCCCCCCTCAACACTGGCTTGTTGACTAGGTATTTGAGGGCTGAATGATCTATGGACATCTTAAAATGTTTTCCAAGTAAATAGTGTCTGCAATTCTGTAGTGCATATACCATTGCTATACCTTCTATTTCTGTAGTATTGTAGTTTTGTTCTGATTCTGACATTTTTATGCTTGCAAATGCTATAGGATGGTCTAATTCTCCTGCTCCTGGTTTTGCCAGAATAAATCCAAGTGTTATGGCTGATGCATCTACATGCACATGAAATGTCTTTTCCCAGTCTGGGAATACTAGTATAGTTGTTGTTACCATCTTCTCTTTTAGAGTGTTCAAACCTCGCCGAGAGTCCTCATTCCACTGAAATTTACTATCTTTCTTAAACAATTTCTCCATCAGCGTAGTGATCTGTGCATACCCTTTTATGAATTTCCTGTAGTAGCCTATGTGGCCCAATGTTGCTCTCAATCGGCGTATTGATTTTGGTGGTGGTAAATTGACAATCACTGCAATCTTGGAAGGATCTACTAGCAAGCCTTGTTTTCACACTATGTGGCCCAATAGTATTCCAAATGGTGTCCCAAAAATGCACTTCTTGATATTCAATGAGATCTAATATCGCCTACATATTTCCAACATCATCCTTAACACTTGCGCATGGTGTTTTAACAGACTGTATACGGTCTAATCATCCAGTTACACTTCTAAAAACTAATGGATGAATTCTTTGAATGCCACTATGACTACTCTTGAGAATATTGATGGTGCATTCTTTAGTCCAAAAGGCATGATTGTGTACTAGTAAGATCCCCATTCTATGGAAAAATTGGTCTTGTACCTGTCTTCTGGGGATATCTTAATTTGATGGTAGCCTGAGAATCCATCTGTGAAGGAATAAATGAATATGCTTCCCGACCTCCTACATTCTCTAATACCTAATCTGTGAAAGGGGTGGGAAAAGGGTCAGAAAGCATCATTCAGTTTCCTCAGATCTACACAAATCCTTATCCTTCCTTGCTTCTTCTCCTGAACTACAATAGGGATTATCCATTATGATTCTTCTACTAGTTCTATGATTCCAACTTCCAACATTCTATCAATTTTTGCTTATAAATTGGATTCAGTCTATATGGTCATTTTCTGAATGATCTAGCCTCAGGTTTGAGAGGTATCTTCATCTCTACTAGCTCTCATGCTATGCCTTTCATCTCTGTAAATGTTTTTGGTAACATGTCACTATACTCGTGCAATAACTCTGTTATTCTTTCTACTGTTTGTTCATCCTAGTAATCTCCAATGTTGGACATCTTGGGATTATCATATGTCCCAATGTTTACTTTCTTCACCTTGATTGGTACAAAAAATACTTATGATTCCATGGATGGGCCTTCAACCTCTCTCTCTCCTTCGATCTATGTAATTTGGGTATTGCGTGTATCATCTTCATCTGGTGCTTCTTCCTGCACATGATAGCATGGCAATAGTTCTTTCACTATCTTTCTATTCTGTTGTTGACCTTCTCTTATGAGTTCTACTTCTGGTTCTTGAATGAATATTACCCCTCTTATCTGCTTGAGTGCTAAATCAATGTTGGGGTTCTCATGTTCAAATGAGAAAGTGACTATAAAATTCTCCTGTAATGTTGTCCATTCTAGAATGCCTCTACGCAGTTCCTGGTCCACATACCGGTTTTCTGGAATTCCTTCTAGTGTATGAATAAAGTGATGAGGCCATTCTTTTGGTGGTGTCAGTGTTCATAGTGTTATGCACTTCTCCCAGTGTTCCAATGGTGACCCCTGTCCATCATATCTCTGCATCATTATGCTCTTCTACTCTACGCCAAATCTGATGCACAGTAATCTTTTACATTGGTACCAGTCCTCAACTGTCTCTTTGTGCGCACCCCACCATCTTATAGGTTTTTCCTTGAGTGCTATGTCCAAGGCTAAGTGCCTCTTATTTTATAACACTTCATCTTTGTATCTTGTTAGAAATTATTCTAAGTCATTCACCCCATGAAAACTGGGAGGTTCTCTGATTTCTGTACCCACCCATCTTACTGTGTTGTCTATTCTTGCGCACCTTCTTGTGGATACTTCATGTAATCTCTGCTGCCAATTATCCAACCCTCTATCTAAGTCTGAAGTACATGATGTGATACTTCTCCAACTAAGTACCCCATCTGCATTTGGATTCACATAATCTTCTTCTCACACAGTGGTTCTTTATAATTGGTTGATTTCGTCCAGGTCTAAGCAAGTGGGTTCTACAAACCTTTCTCCTTCTGATGGGTCTAGTGGTGCAACGAATTTGTATTCTCCTGATTCGAATGTCATCTTCCTTGTCTTCAAATTGATTATGGCATGGTTGTCAAACACCCAATCCAAGCCAAGAAATGATGGGTAAGGTGTTGTGCCATCCACTATTCTATCACTTCAAAATCAGCTTTAGTGCGCACTCCATCGAGATCTACTGTCACACCCTTTAGCCTTCTAATTGGTAGAACCCTATGTTGATTTTCTAGTTTCAGCTGAACAGGTGAATATCCTAATGTGGGCTCTCCCATACATTTCCATGTATTCTTGGGTAACACATTTACTTCAGAGACTATATCTAGTATAATATCCCCCATGCTGAAATCTCCAATGTTGGCATTCAGTCTAAACTCTCTAATTTTTCTCCTCCTTGTATGCATATGATTAACCATTTTTTTCTCTAGCTTCCCCTATACCTCTGTGTTACATCTTTCTACCATATTTTGTAATTCTTTAACAAATGATGGATCATTTAGTAGTTTAACATAGGATTGCAGAAAAGCCTTTATAGTACTTACTTGTCCTAGGGGTTGTGCTTCATTAGTGTGATCCAACGATGAAGGAATCTCGTACATTAGTATGTCCTGAGTATGTTGCACAGTTGATGTAGATGCAACATCTGGCTTCAATAAATTGTGTATGGATTGATTGAATGTATCCTCTTTTTTCTGCGCATCAAACTTCTTTTGTGGTTCGACATTCTTCTTCACCCATTGATGTTGTGTTGGATCTTGTCTTACTGCATCATCTCCTATATTATCTCCTCCGTGCGTAACTATGTTGATATTCTTTCCATCATCCTTTGCTTCTACAAAAATCCATTGAACATTCTGATTATTCTGATTTATCTTTTCATGGATCTTCCCCAATAGTGTCGGACAATCTTCTGTGTCATGGGATGATGCACGACAATACATACATGTTGCAGGTGGTAGTGGACATTCTCTTTCATAGTATCTTGGTTGTTGACAGTTATGGCATACCACCGGTCCTATGTCTCTTCCAAAGCCTCATCTACCTCGTCCACCACCTCTGTATCCAGCTCAATCTCCTAGCAGTGCGTTGTACTGAGGCGCCTGATTATACAGGGCCAGATTATACTGTGGCTGCATGGTATTGTACTACAATTGCGTAGTGTTATATTGTTGTGGTGGAGTGTTATATGGGGATGGTACTTGGTTAAACTATGGTGAAGCTTTCCCTGCCATCATTTCTTCCTACACCCTATAGGCGTTTGATGTTCTTTCCCTCCTCAACTCCATTTTCCTGCAATCTTTGTCATCATGGCCCACTGAATTGCAAAAGTTGCAATATGAACTCTTAGGCATTGTATGGTATTTTTGAATCATTGGAAAATGATATGGATCATGCCCCTATGTCTTACAAATCTCACAACATAGTCCTCCTGATGACAAAGGGTTTGGTAGTCCTGTTTCCATGTACTACGTAAAAGTTAGGCATTCCTTCTCGTGGTGTCCTTCTGTCCTACATGTGGTACACCAAACAACTTCTGTTTTGTCTTTAATCATGTTTTGGTTCAATTGAAATGTTAAATTCTTCAGATCCTCCTTTAGCTCCTCTATCCCTAGATCTATCTTCTGATATTGGTTCTCTTCTAGTTGTAAGGTTTCCTGTAGAGCCTTTGTCTAAGATTGAAACTCCATTGTCTCAAAGGGTATTTCAAGTGTGATAGCATGGAATTCACAAACAACTGTCTATGTTGCATATCTGTCATGACATACTTCATATTTCCCTTCAATCATTTGAATCTCTAGTCAATATCTCAAAAAGATTCCCCTCATTTCTGTCTAATCTCTATCATCTCATTCATGTACTGATCCTCTAAACTAGACTTATGGAATTCATTTATCAACAACTTCTTGATATCCACAATCGTTCTGGTTGTTCCTAGTGGATTGTTTGCAACTAAGCTCATGTACCAATCCAGTGTGTGGTCTCTTAGTGTGATAGCTAATTGCGCAAGTTTTGTATCCTCGTCTGTGATCTTCTTTGTTTCCCAGATATTTTCACAGATGAACAAATGCTTCTCAAGGTCCTTAGATGCCTCTCCCTTGAATTTTGGTAACCTGATGGTGGGATCATGTCCTGCCATCCTGAATGATGAACTACTAACTCCGCACAGTGTAGATCCTTGACTAATGCTTCATGAACTGGCTCCCCCAGTTGTTTCTCCTTGTGTATATGTACTTCATGTTGCGTTTCTTCCACTGAAATTCGATTGTCTAAACAATGGTGTTCTTTTTGGTGTATTAGTTGCACATGGGTTTATGGGTTCCATAGTGACACTAATATGGATAGGATTTTTTCCTTCAGTTCCTGCCCTTGGACCTCTTCTCTTCCTTTCATATGTCACACGTAGGATTTCCTCAATATTCTCCACAACCCAGAGATCCTATACCTCTTCTTCAACACTTTCCAAGACTTCCCTCGTGACTATGGCTATATTCTTATTGTTCATCTTGTATTGGTAGGGTGATCCACTACGCGTTCTTCCATCTGTTTCTATTATATGCTTAATCGAGTCTTCCTCCATCATGATTGGATCCAAGGCCTCCTCCTCCTTATTTACTTTATCCATCTCTTCCTCCATTTCTCTGGCTCATGTCAGTGCTTTCCCCCTTCCCCCATGCATGCAGGGAAGTTTAGTTATCTGATGCCATTGTCATTACACCTTTGTTATACAGTAAAATCTTGATGGAAGTATACAATGAACTGATATAACTACCTTTAGGTACCTTTAGGAACTTTTTCTTTGTTGTGTTGTAAGACTTCACAATATCTACTACAAATTCTGTGATAAATCCTGCAATAAGTTTGTCTAACCAGAAATATACTGCACGTGTAAATTTATTGTCAACTTGTTGTAACTGTGCGATATCCACATAATTCCACTCTAGGTGTCTGATCTAATTTGTAGGGTGGTTTTCTTTCAACCTCAATATCCACTCCTGCAACACATGCAGGAAGTCACAGAAAAATACTTCATGCAAGTTGTTAAATATGTACTTGTCCAAATATTTGTGCGATGTTAAGTTCGAGTTTATGTTATCTTTCTGCGCAAATTCAAGCTCCTTTGTTTTCAACCATCTCTCGATCTCCGCCTTCATTGGGTTCCATGGTCTAAACATCCCCTTTTATATTCTCATTCTTTTTAACGTTTTCTCACCAGATCTAACATTCTTTTCATGATTCTTCAGCAGATCTCATTCACTCAATCCCATTCTGTTCCAACCAACAACATAACCATTTGTTGGTATTAAACTATTCTTACTACCTTTCTTGGGCTGACCCAGGTTCAGATATACCATGGTTTCCAACAAAACCCCTTTAAAACTATCAGCCCCTCTGGTAAACTAGAAGGCAACGCAATACACAGAGTGCACTTCGCACTCTCACCTGAGATAGTTCTATTGGTGGCTGCAACGCTCAGGTGCTTGCAGCCTAGGAATTAGTGGGGATATCGGATTAAAATATATGATCTTCATTTTTTACTTTAATCATTTAGTTTATAATGGATATCCTGTCATTCTTATTCATGCATGTAAAATAACAGATCTAACTAGTCATTCACGCATTTGTCTAACATCAAATCATTGACAGTAAAGTAAATACACAATATTCAATCACATAACACATGATCTACCGTGGTTAACCCATCCTGGGCTACGTCCACAAATATTTGGCTACTCTGCTCTTTTATTATGGTGTTTCCAAAACTACAACGCCGTGTGCATTACATGATCCGTCGGATCTTTTAATGACTTATGGTTGAGTTTTAATTTTGCATGCGTTAATTAACCATTTGAGAAACTTAGTGAAAGAATGAGAAAAGAAGAGGAATTATGACAGCCATATACACATATGCAGATTTGAAATGTAAGAATAAATATCAAACCATAACATGCAGATTGATAACGGAGTTCGGCACAACTTTGCCTACGTCTCCGGGCCTTTTTCTTTGTGGGGGAGGCTTCTTTATTTCTGCTCAAAAGCTCAAAAGTACATCGCTGCAATGCCAAATGGCTACAAGACTGATCTGGTCATGTTCTTCCAGATCTCTAGAACCATGCAAATAAAATGGCACGCAAAACGGACGTCCGGAGCTCCCAGAAATGGTCCGACAACGTCTCCTCCTCAAAAGCTTCTCTGCCTCGAAATGGCTTTGGCTTGGCTTCTCCTCAGCATAATTCTACTCTGAATGCCCTCAAAGCTGTCCCCATGGCCTCAAACTGGCCTTGGTTAAATAGTTGGGAAGTTAGTTGTCCATCTCCAACTTCCTCCACGAATTTAGGCTTCAAAACTGCCCAATAACTCCCAAAAATGGATTAATTACATTAAAAATGGGCTAATTACATTAAAAAAACCCAAAAGTAGTTAAAAACCCACTTTCTAACTATATAATATAGTTATATAGGGCTTTAGGCCCCCGAGCTCTTGCGCACGCACCTTCTTGGCAGGTCATATGAGACCATATGGCCAAGCACTAGCCCGTGGGCTAAGCGCTGACCTCTGTCCTGCTGGCACTAACCCCTGGTCATATAGCATTGTTGGCTCTTAGGCCCAAACCACGGGCTTAACATTATTTAAAATATAAAAATCTGCATGTTAAATGTTATAACGGTTATAATAGTTATAACCGCGCCATAATTTATCACCCCACGCACACATTTGAACCATAGTCCAGTCATATGATATGGGGAACAAAACCATGGGCCGGGGCTAAGCCCCGACCTGACCTTCCACCGTATACAATGCTGTGTTAACTTAAATAAAATATAACATACTTACTTAATAAGAAACACATTGCGGTGCAACGGCCGGGCGGAGGCTGTGAAGGCTTAGGCGGTGGGGAGGTCCAGGGGTCGAACCCCACGACCTCCATAATCTTTTATCAATCAACCAATACCCAGGTGCCACGTGGCAGCCCATGATTGGGCCACGTGGCACCCAATCATTTGACCAAAAAACTGCCATGTGTCAGTCGCCCATTGGTCCACGTCACTTGCCGTGTCAACTTCCGTACATCCAGTCACCTTGCCACATCAGCTCTGCCATCGTGCCACGTCATTGTACGGTCGCCACGTCATCTGACACGTAGGCTGCTGATGTCATCCGTGCCACGTGTCACCCTTCCAGTGGTGACACATGTCACCTCCGGATTGGTCCAATCGTATGCCCAAAAAGCTAAATCTGCCTGACACATGTCATCACCTGGAGGTGCCACGTGTCCTATACGGACCTGCCACGTGGCGTCTGTACGGACCTGTACGGACTGCACAATCAACAATTTTTTCCCTGTTTGACTTTTCGGACAGAATGCGATATCTTCTCCATACGGAATTTGTTTGACAAAGTAAATATACCACCGGAATCAGGAAGACAAGACGGACGCAATGGCATAGGTTTCGTCCAATTCCGAGCACTTTCATTTTTGAGCATTTTTCAAGCCCTATCAGGCTTCTGGATCCGATTTCGGATCACGCCTCCCAACAATAAGACCTTTTGGTCCCCAAAGGGTTACTGACCACTCAACAAGCTCGGGATAGGCCACCCGACTTGCTCTGGATCCGATTACATTAATGGAAGCAAAACACACTGAAGTTGAGACATCCACTTCTGGCAGAACCAAGTGATTGATTTCTTTCCTTCACGATGTTCCTCTTGCTTCGCTGGTAATCCTTCCTCCTTCGTGGGTACATGCAAAATCCTTTTATCCTTCCTTGGACGAAGCTTCAGATTAAGCTTCCAACAACTAGCCTTTTGATGTCCACTCTTGTTGCAAAATGTGCAATGAGTTTTTGGCATCCAGACCTGCTTCCCCTTCTCTTTCTTCCGTTGTGGACTTCAGCCTTTACGTCGTGTTTCCTTCCTGGTCGACATAGGTTTCCTGTACAAAGTTTGTCTCTTCCAACACTTGGCAACACAATGCTTAGGTGAATGACAGTAAGTACATGGATAATAATTCCACAAGTTCCGGTTTACTTGATTATGCTTGTTATAATCAAAAGGAGAATTAATAAAAACATGACCATTATACCTTCCATGCTGATCTTCACTTTTCTTTGGAGACGACTTGCATTCACTACCACAACCCTGAAGTGATGGGCCATTTCCTTTTGTGAAGTGTTCTCGAAATGTCTTAAGTTGGCCATTTGAAGCTTTACTTGCTCCCGAAGTTTTGGAACCTATCTTGGAAGACTCTCCAAGGTCCCCTTTGCCATATCCCAATCCTAAGTATCGAGGGCTTTCCTCAACCTCAATAGGATTTACAATGCCTTGACCTCTACATCCAAGGCCCTTTCCTTCTTCATAACCCATCTTGGTTAGTATTCTCAAACCTACACCTTTAGTGTGTTTTTCGAATGCACCAAAACCAACTTGATGAGAATGAGGAAAATTTGATGAGGAACCTTCACTGCATACCTGAGATGTGTTTTCTGAAACAAATGTAGAAGGCACTTCCTTCAATCCTTCTTTTCCTTTGTTTTTCTTTGAAGCTTTCACTTCAACCGTGCTCTTTCGTTCCAAGTAGTCTTCATACAACACCTTCACCATCTCGGCCATGGAAAACACCGTATCTCTGAACTCCTTCTCACTTTGAGAAAGTCCTCCTGTGGATGCCATTTTCTTCCTTGAGATGAGCTCTTCCCTGGATAACATGCAAAACTCAAATCCAAACATCAACTAGCTCTGATACCACTTGATCCATCGGATCTTTTAATGACTTATGGTTGAGTTTTAATTTTGCATGCGTTAATTAACCATTTGAGAAAATTAGTGAAAGAATGAGAAAAGAAGAGGAATTATGACAACCATATACACATATGCAGATCTGAAATGAAAGAATAAACAACAAACCATAACATGCAGATTGATAACGAAGTTCGGCACAACTTTGCCTACGTCTCCGGGCCTTTTTCTCTGTGGGGGAGGCTTCTTTATTTCTGCTCAAAAGCTTAAAAGTACATTGCTGCAATGCCAAATGGCTACAAGACTGATCTGGTCATGTTCTTCCAGATCTCTAGAACCATGCAAAGAAAATGGCACGCAAAATGGACATCCGGAGCTCCCAGAAATGGTCCAACAACGTCTCCTCCTCAAAAGCTTCTCTGCCTCAAAATGGCTTTGGCTTGGCTTCTCCTCAGCATAATTCTGCTCTGAATGCCCTCAAAGCTGTCCCCATGGCCTCAAACTGGCCTTGGTTAAATAGTTGGGAAGTTAGTTGTCCATCTCCAACTTCCTCCACGAATTTAGGCTTCAAAACTGCCCAATAACTCCCAAAAATGGATTAATTACATTAAAAATGGGCTAATTACATTAAAAAAACCCAAAAGTAGTTAAAAACCCACTTTCTAACTATATAATATAGTTATATAGGGATTTAGCCCCCCGAGCTCTTGCGCGCTCACCTTCTTGGAAGGTCATATGACACCATATGGCCAAGCGCTAGCCCGTGAGCTAAGCGCTGGCCTCTGTCCTGCTGGCACTAACCCTTGGTCACATAGCATTGTTGGCTCTTAGGCCCAAAACCACGAGCTTAACATTATTTAAAATATAAAAATCCACGGGTTAAATGTTATAACGGTTATAATAGTTATAACCACGCCATAATTTATCACCCCGCACACACATTTGAACCATAGTCCGGTCATATGATATGGGGAACAAAACCATGGACCGGGGCTAAGCCCCGACCCGACCTTCCACCATATACAATGCTGTCTTAACTTAAATAAAATATAACATACATACTTAATAAGAAACACATTGCGATGCAACGGTCGGGCGGAGGTTGTGAAGGCTTAGGTGGTGGGTAGGTCCGGGGGTCGAACCCCACGGCCTCCATAATCTTTTATCAATCAACCAATACCTGGGTGCCACGTGGCAGCCCATGATTGGGCCACGTGGCAACCAATCATTTGACCAGAAAACTGCCACGTGTCAATCTCCCATTGGTCCACGTCACTTTCCGCGTCAACTTTTGTACGTCCAGTCACCTTGCCATGTCATCTCTGCTGTACAGCTCTGCCACCGTGCCACATCATCGTACGGTCGCCACGTCATCCGACACGTAGGCTGCTGACGTCATCCGTGCCACGTGTCACCCTTCCAGTGGTGACACATGTCACCTCTGGATTGGTCCAACCGTACGCCCAAAAAGCCAAATCTACCTGACATGTGTCATCACCTGGAGGTGCCACGTGTCCTGTACGGACCTGCCACGTGGTGTCTATACGGATCTGTACGGACTGCACAGTCAACAATTTTTTCCCTGTTTGACTTTTCGGACAGAATGTGATATCTTCTCCATACGGACTCCGTTTGACAAAGTAAATATACCACCGGAATCGGGAAGACGAGACGGACGCAATGGCATAGGTTTCGTCGGATTCCGAGCACTTTCATTTTTGAGCATTTTTCAAGCCCTATCAGGCTTCTGGATCTGATTTCGGATCATTACAACTCTCCATCAAATGGGCTGAGATATACAATGAGGCAGACTAGATCACACCAGGCTCCTCAACCTATGATCTAACCCTCAATATCTACCCTATTTCCCCTCCTCGTTGAACAACTTACAAAACAAATTAGATTTACAGTCATTCTTTTGTGCTCTCCTCAAACCTAAGCATTAAAATACAACAACTACTGAACAATGTTCAAACCTTGACCTAGACCTTATAGGTACCTACTTATATGCGTTTTTGGCTTACCAACCATTACATATTCTTACCAAAACCCTAACCCTATCATGGCTAGGTCTTCTTGCATGCGCGCCTCACATGTTTTCCTCTTTTGCATGCATGTCTGTCTTGCACGTGCTACTTTTCCTGCATGCATGTCTACCTTACATGTGTTGCTTTTCCTACATGCGCGTTTGCCTTGCACGTGTTGCTTTTCCTGCATGCATGTTTTCCTTACACATGCTTCTTTTCCTGCATGCACATCTGCCCTACATGTGCTTCTTTTCCTACATGCCCATCTGCCTTACACGTGCTACTTTTCCTCAAAAATGGGCCTGCACCCAACAACTATCTCAACTAGGGGAGGGAGACATAGATCACGCAATTGCTTTTGCAAGTAGGAAGATATCTATATCAGAGAAGAATTACACTACAACTGAATGAGAAGGATTGGAAATGGTATATGCGCTATAAAAGTTTAGACATTATTTATTGGGGCCTCACTTTAAGATGTAAACATACCATTTTGCACTAAAATACTTGGTGAACAAGCTAGTGTTGTGGGGAGAATATGCATATGGCTACTATTGTTTCAGGAATACGATTTTGAGGTTATGGTGAAACTAGGGAAGTTGAATGAAGGACCAGATCATTTATCACGCATACTATCAAGAGAAGAAGCAAGGAATTTAGATGACAACTTACTATATGCACACCTATTTTTAGTTAAAATGGTGGATGATTACTTCACATACATTGTGCAGTTTCTAAGTACAAGAATGGCTCCAACGGACATGACAATTGCATAGAAGAAATAATTAGTAGTTAAAGAAGTAAATTATCAGTTGATTGCAGGGAACTTATACAAGTTGGGTGCAGATGGAATATTGAGACGATGTGTGTTGGAACATGAAAGGCCTATGATACTCATAGAAGCACATAAAGGGATTGCAGGAGGACATTACGTAGGTAAAGCAACTGCACAGAAAATTCTGTGCATAGGGATTTGGTAGCCCACACTTCATAAAGATGCTAAAGAGAATTTTCAAGCATGCCATGTTTGTCAAAGGGTGGGAAAACCATCCAAGAGGGATGAGATGCCTTTAAATCCACAGGTTACATTGCAAGCATTTGATAAATGGGCCATATACTTTGTGGGGCCAATCAACTCATGAGCAAGAATATAAGGGGAAGGGTACACAATCATTACGATGGAGTATTTGACAACATGGGTAGAAGCAACACCAGTAATAGACTGCACCACGGAGACTGCTACGTGATTTATATTTGATAATGTAGTCACATAATTTGGATTCCTGTGCATATTACTCAGTGATCAAGGAACACGCTTCTTGAATAAAACAATTGTAGCATTGACTAAGGAGTTTCAAATTCATCATCAGAAGAGTACCCCATATCATCGTCAGGCCAATGGGATGGTAGAATCTTTCAATAAAATCCTGGAGAATGCTTTGACAAAGATTTTCAATGTAGGGAGAGATGATTGGGACTTAAGAGTTCTTGCAGTTTTATGGGACTACAAGACTACAAGAAAAAAGTTGACAAGGAAGACACCTTTTAGGTTGGTCTATGGGAAATAAGTAGTGATGCTGATGGAGCTTATTCTACCTAGCCTGGGCATTGTGACAATTACTGATCTTTCAGACTCTGACGCAGTGGAGGAGAGATTGTCGTAGTTGTTACAACTTGAGGAAGATCGATTTGCCATAGGTTTCCATCAACAAGTTCAAAAAGCAAGAGAGAAGGCATGACATGATCGACACATCAAACAAAAAAAGGTTCAAGTGGGAGACTTAGTATTACTGTATGATAGTAAGTTTATGCAGCATCCAGGAAAGTTTCAAATACATTGGTTAGGACCCTATGTAATTCAACATGTGACAGAGGCAGGTGTTGTGCAGTTGGAAACCTTGAATGGAGAAGTCCTTGGAGGAACGGTGAATGGGAGTCAGCTGAAACTCTATAGAGATGACCAACAGTCTACGCATTAATATGAACTCCGCCAGAACACATGCATCATAGTAATTGTACTATAGTAGGGAGGTAAAACACAGAAAAACCTACAAAAAGTAGAAAAAGGAAGAAAAACATGTAAAAAAGTAGAAAAAGGAAGAAAAGAAAATAAAAAGTAGAAAAATAAAAAGAAAAAGATTACAGAGTACAAAGGCATAAGAAACTGCGAAGAAGGAATGATTGTCGCGCTATCGAGATGAAATTGCACCAATTAAGAAAACAACACACAGAAGCGAAAGACCACGAAGCAAACACACATAGAAGAAAGAAAAATTCCGTAGTGTAGTACTGACAAGACCGTTAAAGGCATTAAAGCATGGAAATGATAGTTAAAAATCCATAAATCACAATATGCACTGGAGACTCATAGTCATATATATAAGGCGTCACCGAGGATTAGAACAGATTGGAAAATCCAAGGAAAAATCGGGTGGAGGATTGGCATTAAAGTCACATTAAAGAAAGTATTAATGGAAGATTCTTACCAGATTTGACACTTCTGGTGGGCGTGAAAGAAGTTATACAACTGACGAAGGGTGTTAAAGCACCAAACGACCCAACAGAGAAGGTTATTCATAATTATGCAAAGCTGTGAGCATAGATAGAAAACCTGAGTGAATTAGAGACAACTCAGATCTGAACTACAACCGCACGAAAACAAACATAGAGTAAGCAAAGAAACATGTCGCATGAAACAATGGCCCCACCAAAAGTTGGAGCACCATCAACAACAACACAAAAGTAATCGAAATTACCACTAGTTGCACTAGTGGTTGAGGAAACACCTGGAGCTTCAGCTTTGCAAGTAAACTTTCACAAGGACTATATATCACTGCGAAAAGACAATGCACCTCAAGTTAAAGTACCTGCAGATGGAAAATACCAGCTGGTCACACCACCAATCCCACCTGGTGTAAGTGTTGAAGAAGACATGATAGGAAAGATTGTCACCTTAAAGGTTGTAGATCACGATATCATGGACGAGAAGAAGTTTCTCGAGTTGGCAAGGGAAAAGTATTTGTGCGCCAAGAACATACCAGGAACATGAGAAATACTACTCGAAACACAGATGTGGGAAATATGACTTGACAAATTAGGGATACTGTATCTACTAGAGATTCCCCACTTTGGAAGTAGCGTAGAAATCAACGCTTGTGTCAAGTGACTACTCAACTACATCCATGGAGGAATGTTGTGGCTTGACCCACCAATATTGATTGATACCGAATTAATTGCATGGATCATAGGGTTACCAAAATAAGGAGAGGATCCGACCACATTGTTCAACAACAAAGCAAGGGAGAAAGTAAAATCAGAAGCCATGAAGGAGAAGTCTCACACCTTTAGGGGAAAAAACGGGTTGGATTTCACGAACATCAATGATGAAGGTGTCTGATTTGCAATGCAAGTGTTGGCCTACAAATTGTTGAAGAAGTGTCGCAAGGATGAAGTACCAACCATAGTAATCACAGCCGCAAAAAAATGCTCAGAGGGGGTCCAAATGAATTGGGCCGCATTTTTGGTTAATCAAATTTTGACAGACTGCGTAGAGGCCCAAGAGAAAGGAAAAACGTTTCATTATGCCTGGCTTCTTATTTTGATTGCGATGGTAGGATGGCAGGAACCGGGTTATTACCAACATTTGAGAACAACCGGTAGAGGTAATGTAGCCACACGGTATGCCAACTTATGGCATATGCCAAACAAAAGGAGACAAACAGACAACAATGTTACTTTTTGTTGAAATATTGTAACTGCAAAGAATATTCTACTTATTATTGAGTTACTATCTTATAGATCAATCCCCTTTTGTGGATTGATCATGTCAGGCTTTTTATAAGACCAAATCGCCTTTTGTGGATTGGTCAAACCCTAATTATATGATGCTAATTAAGAAGTCTCCCCCCATGCCTAATTAAAGTGGTTTTAGCCACTAAGTGAAGAAGTCGGCCCTGCTTAATGAAGAGACACCACCCTGGCATCTGCTAGCCAGTATAAATAAGAGTGGAAGGCTCCTCATTAGCTCACTCACTCAAGTCACGCATCTAGTGTGCAAGTTTGAAGGAAGTTGCAGTTGCCGATTGCTGGAAGAAGGAAGAGAGAGGGGCATTGCTCGATGTTGGATACTCTCTTGTGTTTGGTTTATTATCTTGGCATTGTATTGGAAATCTACATTAAGGAAGTTTTTGTTGGGTTTTATCCCCCATGAGGGTTTCCCAGGATAAATGTTGTGTACCTTGCGATTGTGTATCTTTCAGTGATCCTGCTTATGCTATTATTTTCTAGTAAATTGAAAAGAAATTAATAGTATCTCTAAATTTAACACATTTTATGTATACTTTGACTCGATCAAGTACATCATAGAACATACATCTCACATCATAGCTAAGACAATAGAAACCTACCGAGACATTGTGTGATTCAAAGCAGGGATGCATCATATGTACGTTCAAGCAAAAAGGGACCCTGCGTGCCAGTGGTTGTCTACCAACTACAAATTAACATCATAGGATGGATGCATGATTGATAATGATTGGGAATATGACTAGAAAACCCCAGCAGAACAAACGGTCCACCTAGGAGAGGAAGAAGTACATGATAAGGGTGAAGAAGAATTAGATGAGGGGCAGGGAAATGACCAGAATAATGGCATAGGAAATACTCTTGGCCTGTCAACAGAAGCAACAAAACAAACAGTCCCCACAGTGGGAGTAAAATGAAAAGACAAGGGGAAGGAGCCAGTAGGAAGTGCGCACAAAAAGATGAAAGTGCACAGGGAACTCCCTATTTATAATATGACCAATGGTGACATGGATATAATTGACTACCAAGTAAGGGATGCCATAGAGGAGGCCATAAAGGAAGTGATCTAGGTGGATATAGGTGGCGACCCACCTTTTTCGACGGGCTCAAAACAATTTTCTAGCAATTTTGGCAATTTACTATTTTTAGCAGGTTTTAACTTCCAGGGCCATTTTGAGGGCCTAAATGAAGGTTTTTCGAGATCGAGGTCCTTACTGATAGCCAAAGGCATAATTTAGCGCCCAAAATGAATCTCCTCAACGATACCTTTCCAACGAGCTATCATGCGCCTAAAATGAAGATCGTATGCAAAAGTTACGACCCGGGAAGTTGATGTACTAACTTACCAAAATGGGGCCCACATGACTTTTGGCGCTTCATCTCCTAGGGTTAGGTTTTTGGATGTCTAGAGTTTTTGGCATTCCTGTTTATTGTAAAAAGGCCTTCTGAGCCTCATTGTAATCATCTTCTTGCGAATGCGAGTAGCCGTCACATCTCCTCTCAGAGATAAGATGCCACTATTCTAGCGAGTCTTTCACTCTGTATTTTTATAGTCTCTGTACATTTATTTCATTAATAGAAATCGTGTATTACTATATCTCTTTGTTTATGGTTGCATATCTGATATATTTCTATTATATTATTGGATATACGCGATATCTCTGTACATTTCTTTATTATATCTCCGCTCTCATTTCGTGCCGAAAATAATCCGGATCAGTGGTATCAGAGCAGGCTGCTCTTGATCGTTTTTTCAGTGCATGTCCCCGACGAGGCCTGAGTATAGCAAGTTGGGTCTCGAGCTTGTCTCTCTTGAAGAAAGTCACTCTCGCACACCCAAGAAACCCTCAATGGCGGAAGAAAAGAAAAACGACGGAGCAGATGATCCTATCAATCTGTTGCTTGAGAAAGCTCTCACGCGACAGAGGGACGAAATGATGGAGAATTTTTCCCACATCCTTAAACGCCTGCTGATAGCATCAGGCACATCTTCATCAAACGACCATTTTGGAGGCACCTCGCCTTTCAAGATACAAGTTAATTTTGATATTCCTGTATTTCAAGGACAGATAGATGCATAAGCCCTAGAAAATGGTTAACTTTGCTAGAAGGTTATTTCTCTGTTCACAATTTTTACGACAAAGAAAAGATCACCTTCGCACTCCTTAAAGCTCTCCCTCATGTCAAACATTGGTGGGAAACTTACTGGGAGAAAAATTCCACAGAGGAGTCTGGAATATATGGGGCCGATCCCACTTGGGATTTTTTTGTGGATGCGGTAAAGGAACAATATTACCCTATTGGCAACTATGAGGACCAGTACATGAGATGGACCACACTGCGGCAAGAGAGGGGCCAAGCAGTTCCAGAGTTCACCAATACCTTCCATACCTTGTGCACCAATCTGGGTATCAAAGACTCCGAGTGACATTTGGTTCTGAAATACTGTGGGGCTCTACACATATACATCCAGACTGAAATGGATTTTCTGGACATCTCATCACTTGGTGCTGCTTATTGATATGTTGTTAAAATTGAGCAGAAATTTAAGCACCAGAACAAATGGGAATTCAGGTTTGCAAATCTGCAACAACCAAAGTATGGAAAAGACGACCCTAACAAATAGTCTTCTGAAAACCAGTCCAAGACACAAGAAAAGAAGGGTCACAAGAAGACAAAGAAGGACACTGAAAAATGGTGTGATTTCCACAAAATCCCTTGGCACAACACCGATGAATATCGCTCAAAACAGTGATTGGTGGCTAAGATCAAAGATAAGGAGCCAAACCCTGATTTGGAATCTGACTCTGAAAATACTGGTAAATGACAGATCATTGACGCAGACCCCACTGCTATTGTCATGACTGCAACAATTCAACCAGAAGAACCAACAGATCCTGAAGAGGGTGAGCGCCCTTTTCATTCACAGATGTGGGTGAAGGGGACCCTGCTGCATTTTATTGTTGATAGCGGAAGCCAGAAAAACCTCATCTCAGCAGAGGTCGTCAAACAGTTGGGATTGTCAACAACACCACACTTGCAACCATACAACATCGATTGGCTTCGACAAGGACGAGATCTCCGTGTCAGCCAACAATGTTGATTTTCATACGACATCCAACCCTTCAAGGATGAGGTATTATGTGATGTTGCCCCACTGGATGTCTGTGATGTTCTCTTGGGCCAACCATATATGTGGAGACACCATGATGTTTATGAGTCTCGACCCCGTAGTGTCATTGTTACTTTGGGGGGTCATCTCTACAGAATAATAGAGGTAGTTCCAACTATTGTTCCACATAAATTTTTTCGCAAGGTAGTATCTCATACTGCAAAATTCAACTTCTTCACAATCTGTTCAAAAGGGGAACATAAGCACACTGCAACCACTATAGCCTCGCCCCCTACACCTTCTATCCAACAAAAGCAGGTCGACAAGGTTGCAACAAAGCACAAAGATTCCTTCTGCACACCTTCCTCTCATGTAGCTTGACTTGTTGAACAACCTTAGCTTCAACAGGTTCATGACAGACTTCCACAAACTAAGCAACGCGATGTCTCCAGCAATACAAGCAGCTCACCCAGATGCAGAGCCAACAAACGCTTTTCCCTCTCCCCTAGGAACTCAACGCAATGGAGACCATTGCTTCCTAAGGAGGGAGGATTGATCCAAGTGGATATCCGTGGCCACCCACCTTTTTCGACTGGCTCAAAACAATTTTCTGGCAATTTTGGCAATTTACTATTTCTAGCAGGTTTAAACTTCCAAGGCCATTTTGAGGGCCTAAATGAAGGTTTTTTGAGATAGAGGTCCTCAATAATACCCAAAGGCATGATTGATCTTGCAAAATGGATCTCCTCGACGATACCTTTCCAACGAGCTATCATACACCTAAAACGAAGATCATATGCAAAAGTTACAACCCCGGGAAGTTGATGTACTAACGTATCCAAACGGGGCCCACATGACTTTTGGCGCTTCATCTCCTAGGGTTAGGTTTTTGGATGTCTATGGTTTTTGAAATTCCTGTTTATTGTAAAAAGGCCTTCAGAACCTCATTGTAATCATCTTCTTGTGAATGCGAGAAGTCGTCACATCTCTTCTCAGAGATAAGATGCCACCATTCTAGCAAGTCTTTCACTCTGTATTTTTACAGTCTCTGTACATTTCTTTCATTAATAGAAATTGTGTATTACTGTATCTCTGTGTTTATGGTTTCATATCTGATATATTTCTGTTATATTATTGGATATACGCGATATCTCTGTACATTTCTTTATTATATCTCCGCTCTCATTTTGTGCTGAAAATAATCCGGATCAGTGGTATCAGAGCAAGCTGCTCTTGATCGTTTTTTCAGTGCATGTCCCCGACGAGGCCCGAGTATAGCAAGCTGGGTCTCAAGATTGTCTCTCTTGAAGACAATCTCTCTTTCACACCCAAGAAACCCTCAATGGTAGAAGAAAATAAAAACGACGTAGCAGGCGATCCTATCAATCTGTTGCTTGAACAAGCTGTCACGCGACAAAGGGATGATGTAATGTAGCTAAAAAAAAACTGTCTAAAAAAAAATTTTTGTTTGTACATTTATCATTGAATAGTTTCGAGATTCAAGCAAGTAAGCTTTATGTTATATAGCTTGAGTCTGAGAGTTTGTTAGAGTCCTTACTGTCGTCGACTGTCCTTACCATTCGACTTAAAGTTTTCTAATCGACGATATAATAAGTGTTTACTTCTCAATTCAATGTTTATTTAGAGTCCTGTAATTATAATTACGTTCCTATCTGTTTGTACCTATAACACTACCACATTCTTAACAATACAAATGAATTTGGGATTTTATGGCCAAATCCTTATGCGTTAGATCCTACATAGAAAACATTACCATATGTTTACAATACAAACGACTTTGGGTTTTATGGCCTAGGCCTCATGCGTTAGTCCATACACGTACTCATACGATGAAAAGGACCAAATGGACTTAGGTAAAAGTGGTATTAGTCTATACTCCTCTGTGAGAGTTTAAATATAGGCAGAATCCTTTAGTTTTAAAAGTATCCGGATACGGGATAATGTTTAGGTAAGACCCTTCCGGTTAAACTCAAAGTACGAATATTTCATAATCCTCCACCCATGCTAGTAATCCTATTCGGCTCCACCTGTTCGTAATGTAGCGTCAACTGTACATGTAATAACTGCATTCATTGTGATTTAGGGTTTAGGTCCGATATGCACTTACTCATCCCATTCGACTCCACCTGTCCAAACGTAGTGTCAACTGTGCATTGTATTAACTACATTTACTGTGATTCGGGTTTAAAGATTTCCATGAGTCGCACCTGCAATTCTTTACTCAGTAGATCATTAATTACGAAAGGATGGGTAGGTATGATACGCACTTAATCCTGGCCAGGACATTAAAGGAGGTAGGGTATATGTTGCAGTCGAGGCCATCACCTGTCCTGCTATCCAATATGGATGTGACCAGTCGATCTCATCACCTGGTCATTCGTACCCGCATACCTCATTCTTCAAGGAAGGGATTAGTTAGGTTGATGGATTCTATTGTGGAGAGGTCCTTTGGAAGTCTAACTCTGCGACTCCAATTTCTTGGCAAGGAGAACATCAATGAGGTTTTTCTCATAGTGGAGGCAGCATCGATATCTACCCTACCGGTAAGGTTCTTGTTACTTCTGTATCTCTAGTTCTGAGATTTGTGGCCGAGTTTTTTCTTCCTCTTGCAACCACTATGGGTGACCTACATGCCGTAGTGATTATACTCTCTGTAAGTGGTTGTTCTCTTGCTGCCAAGACTCCAGGAAGGTTCTGGAAGTTCCTCCCCTCTGCTAGACAATTGTATTACCACGTCCTTATCTGTTCTGGAAATTTCTGAAGGGGCTGGATACCTCGTCCCTTTGTTTCTTGGTGTTTTCGTAGGTAGATTGTCTCTAGGGCATGATGTTTTCCACTCTGCTTCACTATCCTATATCATTGTTTGGTATTGAGCTTCTGCGGGGTTTCTCGGATTCCATTCCAGAAACTACATTTATTACGATGAGGGCATTGCACTGTAACTGCAATATTTCCTTGTCCATATTAATGAATTTTTGCTGTTTCGTTGGCTCTAAACTTTCGTCGTGGCTGGTTATACTCTATTTAGTGTATGACTAGGGTTTTCCCAACCCAACTCCACTCTTCTGCCTCAAAGGGCTCCTTTCGCTTGTATACCATTCTCCCCAATCAACCCGTAATCCTAATGAGAGAGATCTTAAAAGGACCTTTCCTAAAAGTGTTTTCCAAATCTTGGTTTGAATGGTACTTCTCAGTTTGAAGGCTTTATACCATATAACTGGTAATTATTTACGGGTTCTGTAATGGCTTTTTTTTGTCTGTCGATAGATTAATTCAATTCGTATTACTTAAATCCTTTCTTTGTAAATTTTTAAAGGAACAGATTCCTATATTTAACATTCATGTTAACTATATCTTTGATTTTATCTCCTTACAAAGATTTCATTTAGTAGTTATAGGTATCTTATCTGTACCTTAGAATATATTCAATATCTGTTTAATGTCTCTGGAATCAGTGCTGGACTACTGTTATATTTACAAAAGCCATAATTTTCTTGTATAACTCTATTTTTGAACTGGATGTTGTAACTAATGATGGGACCCTGTTTTGATGCGAGGGTACCGATCAGCTTAATCAAGCTCACTCCTCCCCTTTTTGGTTGGCAGACGACCACGGCTAGGAGATGGATCATGCCCATGACAAAATCCAAGATAAGTACAGGTTCTGTCAATGATGTATTTCCATTCTGTAGATAATTTCATTCAACCTCCTTTCGTATAATTCTAATATTTCAATGGCATGTTTAGTTACTAATATTTTATTTAAACAAATTTTGCAGAGTCCTCGTCGGTAAGAAGCTTCGGATATCCGCGTTCTTCCTTGGAGATAAAGGTACTTGGGTTCCATGCCCGTAACCCTCACTGTCTCATTCCTTTATTTCTAAAGGAAGGGCACGGTCCCTTTCTAGTCCTTTTATTTACTGTGTAGTTCTGTTCCGGTTTCGGTACCGTTGAATAAGGGTAACCCGTCTTGTGATGGAAATTTCTATCGTTGGAAAATAAAACACCGTATGGGATGTTCATTTGTTTCAATTCCGAACAAGATATGTAATATTATTCTTAAAAGAATTACAGGGTTTTCCCTTCCGCCTACTTGTGTTGGCATACTGGTTATTTTATTGGTTTAATATACTAGCGCCATATTGGCTAATTCCTCGAAAGGATTTTGAAAAATAAAAAGGTACTCGGCTATTGCCAGCTATATGTATGTCTTGTTTATAGTTGACTCCAGATCACAAGATGGTAAATGAATCCAGTTTTCCCTTACTGTACTTTGTGTTAAAGGCTTTCCTTTGAAAATTCTAGGTGATTATGTTTTATTTACACAGTTATGAATTTACTCAGGGGTATGTGCTAAGTTTCGGGATGTCCCCTCTTCCTTGGGCCTTCACGCCTCTCATGATTAGTTCTGGTAATTAAACTGTGTTAATCCGATTTACTCCAAATAATTTCCCAACATTTCAACCTATAATTTTTCATTAAACACCGGTTTGATATAAAGATGTGTAAATGTTGTAGGTGGTTTTTGGTATTCGCAAGATCACTTCCGTACTTTAAATATACATATAAATCTTAAACACTTGCAATTAGGGTTATCTCCCGAAAATCATGACTGTTAAGCTGGTACATGGAAGAAATCTTAGTTAATTACTCTACTGCTGCGCGTTCTTTTATATACCCGAAAATATGTATATGTACATATATATATTTATATCTATACACTATGCAGTTTTCCATTTACATTCAACATATAGGTAAACTCAAATCTGCATTGCATTTTACTTGTGGGATTTTCAACGACAACGCTTTGCCTTACTACAGTAGTAATCAAACCAGAGCACAAATCTTCTTGAATAAATTGACTAGGAAAATCTTTTCAACTAGTATACTTTCAGGGATTAGTATTCATAACAGAAATGAGATACAACAAAGATAATCCATTCCGAACTAGTGGGGAGACATTCTAGCAGTTCCTAAGTTTCCAATAGGATGCATTCCATCATTCATCTTTAATATTATTCCTAATTAGAATTAACAGATGCATTCTATCAAGTATGTAACCATTTAACATTCAGCCAGAGAAGGGACAGAAATAACATATCTGAAATAATACACTGAAAGACAAAGGGACCAACCACGTTCCCCCCAACCGTAAAACAGGGAAGCCAAATTACTTGCCCGATTCACCCCCTAGATTGACCATGAATCCATGAGGGCGAACTTGGAAGAACTTCTCTTCAACAATGTCCTACATCTCCAGCAGTTTCCCTTGCCTCACACTCAAGAAGTGTTCATAACAGCAAGTAAATCAATAGTCTCCTTCCTCAGCATACTTGGCAACGTCTTGCCTCCTCTCATATGTTATTTATCATTTGCCTAGTTCATTTCCCTCCCTTGGAAATTTTCGCATCTTTTTAAATCCATGATTTTCAGGGGCTGCCAATGGCCAAATCACTAATTTTCCACTTGTAATAATCAGTCCAGAGGTAGTTCCAACATATTCCCCACTCATGGAGTAATGGTCAACTAAATTTAACATGGCTGTTCCATTTCTCCTCCTGCAATCAATATAAAATATTCTATTTTCATACAAGTGTCATAGTCAAATAGTTAGTTGGGTCAAATCAGGTCTCTGCCCAACAGTCAAAATAATTAATTACAATTACCAAATTCGAAATTCGGAATTGCCATAAATGGCAAAAATTTTCCAAATTCGAATTTACTAAAAACAGAATAAATTTCCAGCAATTTTAAATTTCAAAAAATATTTTATTTTTGGGGATGTCATAGATGAAATGATGGAGAATTTTGCCCACATCCTTAAACGCCTACCGATAGCATCAGACACATCTTCATCAAATGGCCACTTTGGAGGCACCTCGCGTTTCATGGTACAAGTTAATTTTGATATTCCTGTATTTGAAGGATAGATAGATGCAGAAGCCCTAGAAAAATGGTTAACTCTGCTAGAAGGTTATTTCTCTGTTCACAATTTTTTCGACAAATAAAAGATCACCTTCGCACTCCTTAAAGCTCTCCCTCATGTCAAACATTGGTGGGAAACTTACTGGGAGCAAAGTTCCACACAGGAGTCTAGAATATATGGGGCCGATCGCACTTGGGATTTTTTTGTGCATGCGGTAAAGGAACAGTATTACCCTATTGGAAACTATTAGGACCAGTACATGAGATGGACCACACTGCGGCAAGAGAGGGGCCAAGTAGTTCCGGAGTTCACCAATACCTTCCATACCTTGCGCACCAAGCTAGGTAACAAAGACTCCGAGCGATATTTGGTTATGAAATATCGTGGGGCTCTACACAGATACATCCAGACTAAAATGGATCTCCTCGACAATACCTTTCCAACGAGCTATCATACGCTTAAAACAAATATCGTATGCAAAAGTTACGACCCTGGGAAGTTGATGTACTAACTTACCCAAATGGGGCCCACATGACTATTGGCGCTTCATCTCCTAGGGTTAGGTTTTTGGATGTCTAGGGCTTTTGGCATTCCTAATTACTATAAAAAGGCCTTCAGAGCCTCATTGCAATCATCTTCTTGCGAATGTGAGTAGTCATCACATCTCTTCTTAGAGATAAGATGCCACCATTCTAGCGAGTCTTTCACTTTGTATTTTTACAGTCTCTGTACATTTATTTCATTTATAGAAATCGTGTATCACTGTATCTCTGTGTTTATGGTTGCATATATGATATATTTCTATTATATTATTGGATATACGCGATATCTCTGTACATTTATTTATTATATCTCCGCTCTCATTTCATGCTGAAAATAATCCAGATCAGTGGTATCAGAGCATGCTGCTCTTGATCATTTTTTCAGTGCATGTCTTCGACGAGGTTCGAGTATAGCAATTTGGTTCTCTAGCTTGTCTCTCTTGAAGAAAATCACTCTCGCACACCCAAGAAACCCTCAATGGAGGAAGAAAATAAAAACGACGGAGCAGACGATCCTATCAATCTGTTTCTCGAGCAAGCTCTCACGCGACAGAGGGACGAAATGATGGAGAATTTTGCCCACATCCTTAAACACCTTCCTATAGCATCAGGCACATCTTCATCAAACGACCACTTTGGAGGCACCTCACCTTTCAAGGTACAAGTTAATTTTGATATTCCTGTATTTGAAGGACAGATAGATGCAGAAGCCCTAGAAAAATGGTTAACTTTGCTAGAAGGTTATTTCTTTGTTCACAATTTTTTCAACAAAGAAAAGATCACCTTCGCACTCCTTAAATCTCTCCCTCATGTCAAACATTGGTGGGAAATTTACTGGGAGCAAAGTTCCACATAGGAGTCTGTGATATATGGGGCCGATCCCACTTGGGATTTTTTTGTGGATGCGGTAAATGAACAATATTACCCTGTTGGAAACTATGAGGACCAGTACATGAGATGGACCACACTGCGGCAAGAGAGGGGCCAAGAAGTTCCAGAGTTCACCAATACCTTCCATACCTTGCGCACCAATATGGGTATCAAAGACTCCGAGCGACATTTGGTTCTGAAATACCGTGGGGCTCTACACAGATACATCCAGACTAAAATGGATTTTCTGGACATCTCATCACTCGGTGCTGCTTATCGATATGCTGTTAAAATTGAGCAGAAATTTAAGCACCAGAACAAACGAAAATTCTGGTCTGCAAATCCGCAACAACCAAAGTATGACAAAGACGACCCTAACAAACAGTCTCTCGAAAACCATTCCAAGACACAGGAAAAGAAGGGTCATGGGAAGACAAAGAAGGACACCGAAAAATGGTGTGATTTCCACAAAAGCCCCTGGCACAACACCGATGAATGTCGCTCAAAACAGTCATTGGTGGCCGAGATCAAAGACAAGGAGCCAAACCCTGATTCAGAATCTGATTATGAAAATATTGGTAAAAGACAGATCATTGACGAATACCCCATTGATACTGTTGCGACCGCAACAATTCAACTAGAAGAACCAACGGATCTTGAAGAGGGGGAGTACCTTTTTCATTCACAGATGTGGGTGAAGGGGACCCTACTGCATTTTATTGTTGATAGCGGAAGCCAGAAAAACCTCATCTCAGCAGAGGTCGTCAAACAATTGGGATTGTCAACAACACCACACCCACAAGCATACAACATCGAGTGGCTTTGACAAGGATGAGATCTCCGTGTCAGCCAACAGTGTCTATTGTCATACGACATCCAACCCTTCAAGGATGAGGTATTATGTGATGTTGCCCCACTGGATGTCTGTGATGTTCTCTTGGGCCAACCATATATGTGGAGACGCCATGCTGTTTATGAGTCTCGACCCCGTAGTGTCATTGTTACTTTGGGGGGTCATCTCTACAGAATACCATAGGTTGTTCCAATTATTGTTCCACCTAAAAAGTGTCACAAGGTAGTATCTCATACTGCAAAATTCAGCATCTTCACTATCTATTCAAAAGGGGAACAGAAGGACACTACAACCACTACAATATCACCCACTTCACCTTCTATCCAACAGAAGCAGGTCGACAAGTTTGCACCAAAGCACAAAGATTCCTTCTGCACACCTTCCTCTCATGTAGCTTGACTTTCTTAACAACCTCAGCTTCAACAAGTTCATGATAGACTTCCACAAACTAAGCAGCACGACGTCTCTAGCAATACAAGCAACTCACCCAGATGCAGATCCAACAAATGCTTTTCCCTCTCCCCCGGGAACTTAACGCAATGGATACCATTGCTTCCTAAGGAGGGAGTATTGATCTAGGTGGATATCGATGGCCACCCACCTTTTTCGATTGGCCCAAAATAGTTTTTTGGCAATTTTGACAATTTACTATTTTTAGCAGGTTTTAACTTCCGGGGCCATTTTGAGGGCCTAAATGAAGGTTTTTCTAGATAGAGGTCCACAATTAATATTAAAGGCATGATTGAGACCCAAAAATGAATCTCCTCGACAATACCTTTCCAACGAGCTATCATACGCCTAAAATAGAGATCGTATGCAAAAGTTACGACCCCGGGAAGTTGATGTACTAACTTATCCAAACGGGGCCCACATGACTTTTGGCGCTTCATCTCCTAGGGTTAGCTTTTTGGATGTTTAGGGTTTTGGGAATTTCTGTTTATTGTAAAAACGCCTTCAGATCCTCATTGTAATAATCTTCTTGCGAATGCGAATATTTGTCACATCTCTTCTCAGAGATAAGATGCCACCATTCTAGCGAGTCTTTCACTCTGTATTTTTACAGTCTCTGTACATTTCTTTCATTAATAGAAATAGTGTATTACTGTATCTCTGTGTTTATGGTTGCATATATGATATATTTCTATTATATTATTGGATATACGTGATATCTTTGTACATTTCTTTATTATATCTCCGCTCTCATTTCGTGCCGAAAATAATCCAGATTAGTGGTATTAGAGCTCGCTGCTCTTGATCATTTTTTCAGTGCATGTCCCCGACGAGGTCCGAGTATAGCAAGTTTGGTCTTGAGCTTGTCTCTCTTGAAGACAATCTCTCTCGCACACCCAAGAAACCCTCAATGGTGGAAGAAAAGAAAAACGACGGAGTAGACGATCCTATCAATATGTTGCTTGAGCAAGCTCTCACGTGACAGATGGACGAAATGATGGAGAATTTTTCCCACATCCTTAAACGCCTGCCGATAGCATCAGACACATTTTCATCAAACGTCCACTTTGGAGGCACCTCGCCTTTCAAGGTACAAGTTAATTTTGATATTCCATTATTTGAAGGACAAATAGATGCAGAAGTCCTAGAAAAATAGTTAACTTTGCTAGAAGGTTATTTCTCTGTTCATAATTTTTCCGAGAAAGAAAAGATTGCCTTCGCACTCCTTAAATCTCTCCCTCATGTCAAACATTGGTGGGAAACTTACTGGGAGAAAAGTTCCATAGAGGAGTCTGGAATATATGGGGCCGATCCATTTGGGATTTTTTTGTGGATAGCGGTAAAGGAATAGTATTACCCTGTTGGCAACTATGAGGACCAATACATGAGATGGACTACATTGCGACAAGAGAGGGGCCAAGAAAATTCGGAGTTCACCAATACCTTCCATACCTTGCGCACCAAGCTGGGTATCAAAGAATCCGAGAGACATTTGGTTCTGAAATACCGTGGGGCTCTACACAGATACATCCAGACTGAAATGGATTTTCTGGACATCTCATCACTTGGTGTCGCTTATCGATATGATGTTAAAATTGAGCAGAAATTTAAGCACCAGAGCAAACGGGAATTTGGTTCTGCAAATCCACAACAACCAAAGTATGACAAAGACGACCCTAACAAACAGTCTTTCGAAAACCAGTCCAAGACACAGGAAAAGAAGGGTCACAGGAAGACAAACAAGGACACCGGAAAATGGTGTGATTTCCATAAAATCCCTTGGCACAACACCGATGAATGTCGCTCAAAATAGTCATTGGTGGCTGAGATCAACATTCATCGGTGGCTGAGATCAAAGACAAGGATCCAAACCTTAATTCATAATTTTATTCTGAAAATACTGGTAAAGGACAGATCATTGACGCATACCCCACTGCTATTGTCGCGACCGCAACAATTCAACCAGAAGAACCAACAGATCCTTAAGAGGGGGAGCGCCTTTTTCATTTACAGATGTGGGTGAATGGGACCCCGCTACATTTTATTGTTGATCGCGGAAGCGAGAAAAACCTCATCTCAGCAGAGGTCGTCAAACAGTTGGGATTGTCGACAACACCACACCCATAGGCATACAACATCGGGTGGCTTCGACAAGGACGATATTTCCGTGTCAGCCAAGAGTGTCGATTGTCATATAGCATCCAACCCTTCAAGGATGAGGTATTATGTGATGTTGCCCCACTGGATGTCTGTGATGTTCTCTTGGGCCAACCATATATGTGGAGATGCCATGTTGTTTATGAGTCTCGACCCGGTAGTGTCATTGTTACTTTGGGGGATCATCTCTACAGAATACCAGAGGTAGTTCCAACTATTGTTCCACCTAAAAAGTGTCGCAAGGTAGTATCTCATACTGAAAAATTCAGCTTCTTCACAATCTTTCCAAAAGGGGAACATAAGAACATTGCAACCACTACAGCCTCGCCCCCTACACCTTCTATCCAATAGAAGCAGATCGACAAGGTTGCAAAAAAGCACAAAGATTCCTTCTACGCACCTTCCTCTCATGTAGCTCCACTTTTTGAACAGCCTCAGCTTCAACAGGTTCATGACAGACTTCCACAAACTAAGTAGCGCGATGTCTCCAGTAATAGAAGCATCTTGCCCAGATGTAGATCCAACAAACGCTTTTCCCTCTCCCTCAGGAAATCAACGCAATGGATACCATTGGTTCCTAAGGAGGGAGGATTGATCCAGGTTGATAGCGGTGGCCACACACCTTTCCCTACTGGCTCAAAACAATTTTCTGGCAATTTTGGCAATTTACTATTTTCAGCAAGTTTTAACTTCCGGGGCCATTTTGAGGGCCTAAATGAAGGTTTTTTAAGATTGAGTTCCTCAATGATAGTCAAAGGAATGAATGAGCCCCCAAAATGAATCTCCTCGACAATACCTTTCCAATGAGCTATCATACGCCTAAGACAAAGATTGTATGCAAAAGTTAAGACCCCGGGAAGTTGATGTACTAACTTACCCAAATGAGGCCGACATGACTTTTGGCGCTTCATCTCCTAGGGTTAGGTTTTTTGATGTCTAGGGTTTTTGGCATTCTTGTTTATTGTAAAAAGGCCTTCAGATCCTCATTGCAATCATCTTCTTGCAAATGCGAGTAGCCGTCACATCTCTTCTTAGAGATAAGGTGCCACCATTCTAGCGAGTCTTTCACTTTGTATTTTTACAGCCTCTGTACATTTATTTCATTTATAGAAATCGTGTATTACTGTATCTCTGTGTTTATGGTTGCATATCTAATATAATTATGTTATATTATTGGATATACGCGATATCTTTGTACATTTATTTATTATATCTCCGCTCTCATTTCGTGCCGAAAATAATTTGGATCAGTGGTATCAGAGTAGGCTGCTCATGATCATTTTTTCAGTGCATGTCCCCGACGAGGTTCGAGTATAGCAAGTTGGGTCTTGAGCTTGTCTCTCTTAAAGATAATCGCTCTCACACACCCAAGAAACCCTCAGTGGAGGAAGAAAAGAAAAACGACGGAGAAGACGATCCTATCAATCTGTTGCTCGAGAAAGCTCTCACGCGATGAAGGAACGAAATGATGGAGAATTTTTCCCACATCATTAAATGCCTGCCTATAGAATTAGGCACATCTTCATCAAACGACCACTTTTGAGGCACCTCTCTTTTCAAGGTACAAGTTAATTTTGATATTCCTGTATTTGAAGGACAGATAGATGCAGAAGCCCTAGAAAAATGGTTAACTCTGCTAGAAGGTTATTTCTCTGTTCACAATTTTTCTGACAAAGAAAAGATCACCTTCACACTCCTTAAAGCTCTCCCTCATGTCAAACATTGGTGGGAAACTTACTGGGAGAAAATTTCCACAAAAGAGTCTGTAATATATGGGGCTGATCCCACTTGGGATTTTTTTGTGGATGCGGTAAAGGAACAGTATTACCCTTTTGGAAACTATGAGGACCAGTACATGAGATAGACCACACTATGGAAAGAGAGGGGCTAAGCAGTTCCAAAGTTCACCAATACCTTCCATACCTTGCGCACTAAGATGGGTATCAAAGACTCCGAGCGACATTTGGTTCTAAAATACCGTGGGGCTCTACATAGATACATCCATACTGAAATGGATTTTCTGGACATCTCATCACTCGGTGCTGCTTATCGATATGCTGTTAAAATTGAGTAGAAATTTAAGCACTAGAACAAACAGGAATTCTGGTCTGCAAAAACGCATCAACCAAAGTATGACAAAGATGACCCTAACAAACAGTCCCCCCAAAACCATTCCAAGACACAGGAAAAGAAGGGTCACGGGAAGACAAAGAAGGACATCGAAAAATGGTGTGATTTCCACAAAAGCCCCTGTAACAACACCGATGAATGTCGCTCAAAATAGTCATTGGTGGCTGAGATCAAATACAAGGAGCCAAACCCTGATTCAAAATATGATTATGAAAATACTGGTAAAGGACAAATCATTGACGCAGACCCCACTACTATTGTCGTGACCGCAACAATTCAACTAGAAGAACCAACAAATCCTGAAGAGGGGGAGCACCTTTTTCATTCATAGATGTGGGTGAAGGGGACCCCGCTGCATTTTATTGTTGATAGCATAATCCAGAAACCCTCATCTCAGCAGAGGTCGTCAAACAATTGTGATTGTCGACAACACCACATCCGCAACCATACAACATCGGGTGTCTTTGACAAGGACGAGATCTTCGTGTCAACCAACAGTGTCGATTGTCATACAGCATCCAACCCTTCAAGGATGAGTTATTATGTGATGTTGCCCCATTGGATGTATGTGATGTTCTCTTGGGCCAACCATATATGTGGAGACGCCATGTTGTTTATGAGTCTCGACCCCGTAGTGTC
>JASDQU010738877.1:69479-101092 GCA_032191745.1 Picea mariana
ATTCAGCTTCTTCACAATCTGTTCAAAAGGAGAACAAAAAGACACTGTAACCACTACAGCCTCACCCCCTTCACCTTCTATCCAACAGAAGCAGGTTGACAAGTTTGCACCAAAGCAAAAAGATTCCTTCTGCACACCTTCCTGTCATGTAGCTCGACTTGTTTAACAACCTCAACTTCAATAGGTTCATGACAGACTTCCATAAACTAAGCAACGCGACGTCTCCAACAATACAAGAAGCTCATCCAGATGCAGATCCAACAAACGCTTTTCTTTCTCCCCTAGGAACTCAATGCAATGGAGACCATTACTTCCTAAGGAGGGATTATTTATCTAGGTGGATATCGATGGCCACCCACCTTTTTCGACTGGCTCAAAACAATTTTTTGTCAATTTTGACAATTTACTATTTTTAGCAGGTTTTAACTTCCAGGGCCATTTTGAGGGCCTAAATGAAGGTTTTTCGAGATCGAGTTCCACAATTATACATGAAGGAATTATTGAGCTCCCAAAATTAATATCCTCGACAATACCTTTCCAACAAGCTATCATATGCCTAAAACGAAGATCGTATGCAAAAGTTACAACCCCGGGAAGTTGATGTACTAACTTACCCAAACGAGGCCCACATGACTTTTGGCGCTTCATCTCCATGGGTTAGGTTTTTTGATGTTTAGGGTTTTTGGCATTCCTATTTATTATAAAAACGCCTTCAGAGCCTCATTGTAATCATCTTCTTGTGAATGTGAGTATCCGTCACATCTCTTCTCAGAGATAAGATGCCACCATTCTAGCGAGTCTTTCACTCTGTATTTTTACAGTCTCTGTACATTTCTTTCATTAATAGAAATCGTGTATTATTGTATCTCTGTGTTTATGGTTGCATATCTGATACATTTCTGTTATATTATTCTATATACGCGATACCTTTGTACATTTCTTTATTATATCTTCACTCTCATTTCGTGTCGAAAATAATCTGGATCAGTGGTATCAGAGCTCACTGCTCTTGATCGTTTTTTCAGTGTATGTCCCCGACGAGGTCTGAGTATAGCAAGTTGGGTCTCGAGCTTGTCTCTCTTGAATACAATCTCTCTCTCACACCCAAGAAACCCTCAATGGCGGAAGAAAAGAAAAACGACGGAGTAGACGATCCTATCAATCTGTTGCTTGAGCAAGCTCTCACGCGACAGAGGGAAGAAATGATGGAGAATTTTGCCAACATCCTTAAACGCCTACCGATAGCATCAAGAGTATCTTCATTAAATGTCCATTTTGGAGGCACCTCGCCTTTCAAGGTACAAGTTAATTTTGATATTCCTGTATTTGAAGGACAGATAGATGCAGAAGCCGTAGAAAAATGGTTAACTCTGCTAGAAGGTTATTTCTCTGTTCACAATTTTTTCGACAAATAAAAGATCACCTTTTCAATCCTTAAAGCTATCCCTCATGTCAAACATTGGTGGGAAACTTACTGGGAGCAAAGTTCCACAGAGGAGTCTAGAATATATGAGGTTGATCCCACTTGGGACTTTTTTATGGATGCGGTAAAGGAACAATATTACTTTGTTGGAAACTATGAGGACCAATACATGAGATGGACCACACTGCGGCAAGAGAGGGGCCAATCAGTTCCGGGGTTCACCAATACCTTCCATAACTTGCGCACCAAGCTGGGTATCAAAGACTCTGAGCGACATTTGGATCTGAAATATCGTGGGGCTCTACACAGATACATCCAGACTGAAATGGATTTTATGGGCATCTCATCACTCGGTGCTGCTTATGGATATGTTGTTAAAATTTAGCAGAAATTTAAGCACCAGAACAAACGGGAATTTGGGTCTGCAAATCCAAAACAACCAAAGTATGACAAAGAAGACCCTAACAAACAGTCTTCCGAAAACCAGTTCAAGACACAAAAAAAGAAGGGTCACGGGAAGACAAACAAGGACACCGGAAAATGGTGTGATTTCCACAAAAATCCTTGGCACAACACCGATGAATGTCGTTCAAAACAGTCATTGGTGGCTGAGATCAAAGACAAGGAGCCAAAACCTGATTTTGAATCTGATTCTGAAAATACTGGTAAAGGACAGATCATTGACGCAGACCCCACTGCTATTGTTGCGACCAAAACAATTCAACCAGAAGAACCAACATATCCTGAAGAGGGGGAGCACCTTTTTCATTCACAGATGTGGGTGAAGGGGACCCCGCTGCATTTTATTATTGATAGCGGAAGCCAGAAAAATCTCATCTCAGTAGAGGTTATCAAACAGTTGGGATTGTCGACAAAACCACACCCACAGCCATACAACATCGGGTGGCTTCGACAAGGATGAGATCTCCGTGTCAGCCAACAATGTTTATTGTCATAGGACATCCAACCCTTCAACGATGAGGTATTATGTGATGTTTCCCCACTGGATGTCTGTGATGCTCTCTTGGGCCAACCAGATATGTGGAGACGCCATGTTGTTTATGAGTCTCGACCCCGTAGTGTCATTGTTACCTTGGGGGGTCATATCTACTGAATAACAGAAGTAGTTCCAACTATTGTTCCACCTAAAAAGTGTTGCAAGGTAGTATCTCATACTGCAAAATTCAGCTTCTTCACAATTTCCTCAAAAGGGGAATAGAAGGACACTGCAACCACTACATCCTCACCCCCTGCACCTTCTATCCAACAGAAGCAGGTTGACAAGGTTGTAGCAAAGTGAAAAGATTCCTTCTGCACACCTTCCTCTCATGTAGCTCGACTTTTTGAATATCCTTAGCTTCAACAGGTTCATGACAGACTTCCACAAACTAAGCAGTGCGACGTCTCCAACAATACAAGCAACTCACCTAGATGCAGATCCAACAAACGCTTTTCCCTATACCTCTGGAACTCAATGCAATGGAGACCATTGCTTCCTAAGGAGGGAGGATTGATCCAGATGGATATCGGTGGCCACCCACCTTTTCAGACTGGCTCTAAAATGTTTTCTGGCAATTTTGGAAATTTACTATTTTTAGCAAGTTTTAACTTCCAGGGCCATTTTGAGGGCCTAAATGAAGGTTTTTCGAGATTGAGGTCCTTAATTATAGCCAAAGGAATGATTAAGCCCCCAAAATGAATCTCCTCGACAATACCTTTCCAACTAGCTATCATACGCCTAAAATGGAGATTATATGCAAAATTTATGACCCCGAGAAGTTAATGTACTAACTTACCCAAACGGGGCCCACATGACTTTTGGTGCTTCTGCTCCTAGGGTTAGGTTTTTGGATGTCTAGGGATTTTGGAATTCCTGTTTATTGTAAAAATGCCTTCAGAGCCTCATTGTAATCATCTTGTGAATGTGAGTAGTCGTCACATCTCTTCTCAGAGATAAGATGCCACCATTCTAGCGAGTCTTTCACTCTGTATTTTTACATTCTCTGTACATTTATTTCATTAATAGAAATCATGTATTATTGTATCTATGTGTTTATGGTTGCATATATAATATATTTCTATTATATTATTGGATATACGCGATATCTCTGTACATTTATTTATTATATCTCCGCTCTCATTTCGTGCCGAAAATAATCCGGATCAGTGGTATCAGAGCAGGCTGCTCTTGATCATTTTTTCAGTGCATGTCCCCGACGAGGTCCAAGTATAGCAAGTTGGGTCTCGAGCTTGTCTCTCTTGAAGACAATCACTCTCGCACACCCAAGAAACCCTCAATGGCGGAAGTAAAGAAAAACGATAGAGAAGATGATCCTATCAATCTATTGCTTGAGCAAGCTCTCACGCGACAGAGGGATGAAATGATGGAGAATTTTGCCCACATCCTTAAATGCCTGCCAATACCATCAGGTGCATATTTATCAAACGAACACTTTGGAGTCACCTCGCCTTTCAAGGTACAAGTTAATTTTGATATTCTTGTATTTGAAGGACAGATAGATGCAGAATCCTAGAAAAATGGTTAACTCTACTAGAAGGTTATTTCTCTGTTCACAATTTTTCCGACAAAGAAAAGATCACCTTCACACTCCTTAAAACTCTCCCTCATGTAAAACATTTTTGGGAAACTTATTGGGAGAAAAGTTCCACAGAGGAGTCTTGAATATATGGGGTCGATCCCACTTGGGATTGTTTTGTGGATGCGGTAAAGGAACAGTATTACCCTATTGGCAACTATGAGGGCCAGTACATGAGATGGACCACACTGTGGCAAGAGAGGGGCCAAGCAGTTCCAGATTTCACCAATACCTTCCATACCTTGCGCACCAAACTGGGTATCAAAGACTTCGAGCGACATTTGGATCTGAAATACCGTGGAGCTCTACACATATACATCCAGACTGAAGTGGATTTTCTGGACATCTCATCACTCAGTGCTACTTATCAATATGATGTTAAAATTGAGCAGAAATTTAAGCACCAGAACAAACGGGAATTCGGGTCTGCAAATCCGCAACAACCAAAGTATGACAAAGACGACCCTAACAAATAGTCTCCCGAAAACCAGTCCAAGACACAGGAAAAGAAGGGTCACGGGAAGACAAAGAAGGACACTGAAAAATGGTGTGATTTTCACAAAAGCCCCTGGCACAACACAGATGAATGTCGCTCAAAACAGTCATTGGTGGCTGAGATCAAAGACAAGGAGCCAAACCCTGATTCAGAATCTGATTCTGAAAATACTGGTAAAGGAAAGATCATTGACGCAGACCCCACTTCTATTTTCGCGACCGCATTCTAGCGAGTCTTTCACTCTGTATTTTTACAGTCTCTGTACATTTCTTTCATTAATAGAAATCGTGTATTACTATATCTCTGTGTTTATGGTTACATATCTGATAAATTTTTGTTATATTATTGGATATACGCGATATCTCTGTATATTTCTTTATTATATCTCTGCTCTCATTTCGTGCCAAAAATAATCCGTATTAGTGGTATTAGAGCAGGCTGCTCTTGATCATTTTTTCAGTGCATGTCCCTGACGAGGTCCGAGTATAGAAATTTGGGTTTCGAGCTTGTCTCTCTTAAAGACAATCACTCTCGCACACCCAAGAAACCCTCAATGGCGGAAGAAAAGAAAAACGACGGAGCAAACAATCCTATCAATCTGTTGTTGGAGCAAGCTTTCACACAACAAAGGGACGAAATGATGGAGAATTTTGCCCACATCCTTAAACACCTGCCGATAGCATCAGACGCATCTTCATGAAATGACCACTTTGAAGGCACCTAGCCTTTCAAGGTACAAGTTAATTTTGATATTCCTGTATTTGAAGGACAGATAGATGCAGAAGCTCTAGAAAAGTGGTTAATTCTGCTAGAAGGTTATTTCTTTGTTCACAATTTTTTCGACAAAGAAAATATCACCTTCGCACTCCTTAAAGCTCTCTCTCATGTCAAACATTGGTGGAAAACTTACTGGGAGCAAAGTTCCACAGAGGAGTCTGGAATATATGGGGCCGATCCCACTCCTGATATTTTTCTGGATGCGGTAAAGGAACGGTATTACCCTGTTGACAACTATGAGGGCCAGTACATGAGATGGACCACATTGCGGCAAGACAGGGGCTAAGCAGTTCCGGAGTTCACCAATACCTTCCATACCTTGTGCACCAAGCTCGGTATCAAAGACTCTGAGCAACATTTGGTTCTGAAATATCGTGGGGCTCTACACAGATACATCCAAACTAAAAAGGATTTTCTAGACATCTCATCACTCGGTGCTGCTTATCGATATGGTGTTAAAATTGAGCAGAAATTTAAGCACCATAACAAACGGGAATTCGGGTGTGCAAATACGCAACAACCAAAGTATGACAAAGACGGCCCTAACAAATAGTCTCCCGAAAACCAGTCCAAGACACAAGAAAATAAGTGTCAAGGGAAGACAAAGGACATCGGAAAATGGTGTGATTTCCACAAAATCCCCCGGTACAACACCAATGAATGTCACTCAAAACAGTCATTGGTGGCCGAGATCAAAGACAAGGATCCAAACCCTGATCCAGAATCTGATTATGAAAATACAGGTAAAGGACAGATCATTGATGCAGACCCCACTTCTATTGTCGTGACCATAACAATTCAACCAAAAGAACTAACCGATCTTGAAGAGGGGGAGCGCCTTTTTCATTCAAAGATGTGGGTGAAGGGGACCTCGCTGCATTTTATTGTTGACAGCGAAAGCCAGAAACACCTCATCTCAGCAGAGGTTGTCAAACAGTTGGGATTGTTGACAACACCACACCCGCAACCATACAACATCGTGTGGCTTCGACAAGGATGAGATCTCTATGTCAGTCAAAAGTGTCGATTGTCATACGGAATCCAACCCTTCAAGGATGAGGTATTATGTGATGTTGCCCCACTGGATCTCTCTAATGTTCTCTTGGGCCAACCATATATGTGGAGACGCCATGCTGTTTATGAGTCTCGACCCCATAGTGTCATTGTTACTTTGGGGGGTCATCTCTACAGAATACCAGAGGTAGTTCCAACTATTGCTCCATCTAAAAAGTGTCGCAAGGTAGTATCTCATACTGCAAAATTCAACTTCTTCACAATCTGTTCAAAACGGGAACATAAGGAAACTGCAACCACTACAGCCTCGCCCCATGCACCTTCTATCCAACAGAAGCAGGTCGACAAGGTTGCAACAAAGCACAAAGATTCCTTCTTCACACCTTCCTCTCATGTAGCTTGACTTGTTGAATAGCCTCAGCTTCAACAGGTTCATGACAAACTTCCACAAACTAAGCAATGCGATGTCTCCAGCAATACAAGCAGCTCACCCAGATGCAGATCCAGCAAACGCTTTTCTCTCTACCCCGGGAACTCAACACAATGGAGACCATTTCTTCCTAAGGAGGGAGGATTGATCCACGTGGATATCAATGGCCACCCACCTTTTACGACTGACTCAAAATAGTTTTCTTGCAATTTTTGCAATTTACTATTTTTAGTAGGTTTTAACTTTCGGGGCCATTTTGAGAGCCTAAATGAAGGTTTTTAGGGATCGAGGTCCTTAGTTACAGCTGAAGGAATGATTGAGCCCCCAAAATGAATCTCCTCTACCATACCTTTCCAACGAGCTATCATACGCCTAAAACGGAGATCGTATGCAAAAGTTACAACCCCGGGAAGTTGATGTACTAACTTACCCAAACGGGGCCCACATGACTTTTGGTGCTTCATCTCCTAGGGTTAGGTTTTTGGGTGTCTAGGGTTTTTGGCATTCCTATTTATTGTAAAAAGGACTTCAGAATCTCATTGTAATCATCTTCTTGCGAATGTGAGTAGTCGTCACATCTCTTCTCAAAGATAAGATGCCACCATTCTAGCGAGTCTTTCACTCTGTATTTTTACAGTCTCTTTACATTTATTTCTTTAATATAAATCCTGTATTACTCTATCTCTGTGTTTATGGTTGCATATCTGATATATTTATGTTATATTATTGGATATATGCGATATCTCTGTACATTTATTTATTATATCTTCGCTCTCATTTTGTGCCGAAAATAATCCGGATTAGTGGTATCAGAGCAGGCTGCTCTTGATCGTTATTTCAGTGCATGTTCCCGACGAGGTCCGAGTATAGCAAGTTGGGTCTCGAGTTTGTCTCTCTTGAAGACAATCTCTCTCGCACATCCAAGAAACCCTGAATGGTGGAAGAAAAGAAAAACGACGGAGCAGACGATCCTATCAATCTGTTGCTTGAGCAAGCCCTCACGCGACAGAGGGACGAAATGATGGAGAATTTTGCCGACATCCTTAAATGCCTATCGATAGCATCAGGCACATCTTCATCAAACAACCACTTTGGAGACACCTCTCCTTTCAAGGTACAAGTTAATTTTGATATTATTGTATTTGAAAACAGATAAATGCATAAGCTGTTGAAAAATGGTTAACTCTGCTAAAAGGTTATTTCTCTGTTCACAATTTTTTTGACAAAGAAAAGATCACTTTCGCACTCCTTAAAGATCTCCCTCATGTCAAGCATTGGTGGGAAACTTACTAGGAGCAAAGTTCCACAGAGGAGTTTGGAATATATGGGGCCGAACCCACTTGGGATTGTTTTGTGGATGTGGTAAAGGAACAATATTACCCTGTTGGCAACTATGAGGACCAGTACATGAGATGGACCACACTGCGGCAAGAGAGGGGCCAAGCAGTTCCAAAGTTCACCAATACCTTCCATACCTTGCTCATAAAGTTGGGTGTCAGAGACTCCGAGCGACATTTGGTTCTGAAATACCGTGGAGCTCTACACAGATACATCCAGACTTAAATGGATTTTCTGAACATCTCATCACTCGGTGCTGCTTATCAATATGATGTTAAAATTGAGCAGAAATTTAAGCATTAGAACAAACGAGAATTTGGGTCTGCAAATCTACAACAACCAAAGTATGACAAAGACAACCCTAAAAAACAATCTCCAGAAAATCAGTCCAAGATACAGGAAAAGAGGGGCCACGGGAAGACAAAGAAAGACACTGAAAAATGGTGTGATTTCCACAAAAGCCCTTGGCACAACATAGATGAATGTCTCTGAAAATAGACATTGGTGGCCGAGATCAAAGACAAGGAGCCAAACCCTGTTTCAGAATCTGATTATGAAAATACTGGTAAAGGAAAGATCATTGACACAGACCCCACTGCTATTGTCGCGACCGCATTCTAGAAAGTCTTTCACTCTGTATTTTTATAGTCTCTGTACATTTCTTTCATTAATAGAAATCATGTATTACTGTATCTCTGTGTTTATGGTTGCATATCTGATATATTTCTGTTATATTATTGGATATACGCGATATCTCTGTACATTTCTCTATTATATCTCCACTCTCATTTCGTGCCGAAAATAATCCGTATCAGTCGTATCAGAGCAGGCTTCTCTTGATCATTTTTTCAGTGCATGTCGCCAACGAGGTCTGAGTATATCAAGTTGGGTCTCGAGCTTGTCTCTCTTGAAGACAATCGCTCTCACACACCCAAGAAATCCTCAATGGTGGAAGAAAAGAAAAATGACAGAGCAGACGATACTATCAATCTGTTGCTGGAGCAAGCTCTCATGCGACAGAGGGACAAAATGATGGAGAATTTTGCCCACATCTTTAAACACCTGCCGATAGCATCAGGTGCATCTTCATGAAACGACCACTTTGGAGGAGCCTCACCTTTCAAGGTACAAGTTAATTTTGATATTCCTGTATTTGAAGGACAGATCGATGTAGAAGCCCTAGAAAAATGGTTAACTCTGCTAGAAGGTTATTTCTCTGTTCACAATTTTTCCGACAAAGAAAAGATCACCTTCACACTCCTTAAAGCTCTCCCTCATGTCAAACATTGGTGGGAAACTTACTAGGAGAAAAGTTCCACGGAGGAGTCTGGAATATATGGGGCCGATCGCACTCCGGATTTTTTTTTGGATGCGGTAAAGGAACGGTATTACCCTGTTGAAAACTATGAGAACCAGTACATGAGATGGACCACACTGCAGCAAGACAGGGGCTAAGAAGTTCCAGAGTTCACCAATACCTTCCATACCTTGTGCACCAAGATCGGTATCAAAGACTCCGAGCGACATTTGGTTCTGAAATATCGTGGGGCTCTACATAGATACATCCAAATTGAAATGGATTTTTTGGACATCTCATCACTCGATGCTGCTTATCGATATGCTGTTAAAATTGAGTAGAAATTTTAGCACCAGAACAAACGAGAATTTGGTTCTGCAAATCCGCAACAACCAAAGTATGACAAAGACGACCCTAACAAATAGTCTCCTGAAAACCAGTCCAAGACACGGGAAAAGAAGGGTCACAGGAAGACAAAGAAGGACATCAAAAAATGGTGTGATTTCCACAAAAGCCCCTGGCACAACACCAATGAATGTCGCTCAAAACATTCATTGGTGGCCGAGATCAAAGACAAGGAGAAAAACCCTGATTCAGAATCTGATTTTGAAAATAAAGGTAAAGGACAGATCATTGACACAGACCCCGCTGCTATTTTCACGACCACAACAATTCAACCAGAAGAACCAATAGATCCTGAAGAGGGGGAGTGCCTTTTTCATTCACAGATGTGGGTGAAGGGACCCCGCTGCATTTTATTGTTGATAGTGGAAGCCAGAAAAACCTCATCTCAGCAGAGGTTGTCAAACAGTTGGGATTGTTGACAACACCACACCCAACCCTTCAAGGATGAGGTATTATGTGATGTTGTCCCACTGGATCTCTTTGATGTTCTCTTGGGCCAACCATATATGTGGAGATGCCATGTTGTTTATGACTCTTGACCCCGTAGTGTCATTGTTACTTTGGGGGGTCATCTCTACATAATACCAGAGGTAGTTCCAACTATTTTACCACCTAAAAAGTGTCCCAAGGTAGTATTTCATACTGCAAAATTCAGCATCTTCACAATCTCTTCAAAAGGGGAACATAAGGACACTGCAACCACTACAACATTGTCCCCTGCACCTTTTATCCAACAGAAGTAGGTCGAAAAGGTTACAACAAAGTGCAAATATTTCTTCTGCACACCTTCCTCTCATGTAGCTCGACTTGTTGAACAACCTTAGATTCAACAGGTTCATGACAGACTTCCACAAACTAAGCAACGCGACGTCTCCAACAATACAAGCAACTCACCCAGATGCAGATCTAGCAAACGCTTTTCCCTCTCCCCCGGGAACTCAAAACAGTGGAGACCATTGCTTCCTAAGGAGGGAGGATTGATCCAGGTGGATATCAGTGGCCACCCACCTTTTCCGACTGGCTCAAAATAGTTTTCTGGCAATTTTGGCAATTTACTATTTTTAGCAGGTCTAACTTGCGGGGCCATTTTTAGGGCCTAAATGAAGGTTTTTCGAGATCGAGGTCTTCAATGATAGTTAAAGGAATGATTAATCCCCCAAAATGAATCTCCTCTACAATACCTTTCCAACGAGCTATCATACGACTAAAACAAAGATCGTATGCAAAAGTTACGACCCCGGGAAGTTGGTATACTAACTTACCCAAACGGGGCCCACACGACTTTTGGCACTTCATCTCCTAGGGTTAGGTTTTTGGATGTTTAGTGTTTTTGGAATTCTTGTTTATTGTAAAAAGGCATTCAGAGCCTCGTTTTAATCATATTCTTGCGTATTCGAGTAGCCGTCACATCTCTTCTCATAGATAAGATGCCACCATTCTAGCGAGTCTTACACTCTGTATTTTTACAGTCTCTGTACATTTATTTCATTAATATAAATCATGTATTACTGTATCTCTATGTTTATGGTTGCATATCTGATATATTTCTATTATATTATTGGATATACGTGATATCTCTGTACATTTCTTTATTATATCTCCGCTCTCATTTCGTATCGAAAATAATACGGATCAGTGGTATCAGAGCAGGCTGTTCTTGATCATTTTTTCGGTGCATGTCCCCGACGAGATCCGAGTATAGCAAGTTGGGTCTCGAGCTTGTATCTCTTGAAGACAATCACTCTCACACACCCAAGATACCCTTAATGGGGGAAGAAAAGAAAAATGACGGAGCTGATGATCCTATCAATCTGTTGCTTGAGCAAGCTCTCACGCGACAGAGGGATGAAATGATGGAGAATTTTGCCCACATCCTTAAACGCCTACCGATAGCATCAGGCGCATCTTCAACAAACAACCACTTTGGAGGCACCTCACCTTTCAAGGTACAATTTAATTTTGATATTCTTGTATTTGAAGGACAGATAGATGCAGAAGCCCTAGAAAAATGGTTAACTCTGCTAGAAGGTTATTTCTCTAATCACAATTTTTTTGACAAAGAAAATATTACCTTCGCACTCCTTAAAACACTCCCTCATGTCAAACATTGGTGGGAAACTTACTCGGAGCGAAGTTCCACAGAGGAGTCTGAAATATATGGGGTCGATCCCACTTGGGATTTTTTTATGGATTAGGTAAAGGAACAATATTACTCTGTTGGCAACTATGAGGACTAGTACATGAGATGGACCACACTGGAGCAAGAGAGGGGCCAATCAGTTCCGAAGTTCACCAATACCTTCCATACCTTGCGCACCAAGCTGGGTATCAAAGACTCCGAGTGACATTTGGTTCTGAAATACCGTGGGGCTCTACACAGATACATCCAGACTGAAATGGATTTTCTAGACATCTCATCACTCGGTGCTGCCTATCGATATGCTGTTAAAATTGAGTTGAAATTTAAGCACCATAACAAATCGGAATTTGAGTCTGCAAATCCATAACAACCAAAGTATGACAAAGACGACCCTAACAAATAATCTCTCGAAAACCAGTCCAAGACATAGGAAAAGAAGGGTCATGGGAAGACAAAGAAGGACACTGGAAAATGGTGTGATTTCCACAATAGCCCCTGGCACAACACCAATGACTGTCACTAAAAACAATCATTGGTGGCTGAGATCAAAGAGAAGGAGCCAAACCCCGATTCTGAATCTTATTCTGAAAATACAGGTAAAGGACAAATCATTGATGCAGACCCCACTGCTATTGTCACGACCACAACAATTCAACCAGAAGAACCAACAGATCCTAAAGAGGGGGAGCGCCTTTTTCATTCACAGATGTGGGTGAAGGGGACCCCACTGCATTTTATTGTTGACAGCGGAAGCCAGAAAAACCTCATCTCAGCAGAGGTCGTCAAACAGTTGGGATTGTCAACAACACTACACCCACAATCATACAACATCGGGTGGCTACGACAAGGATGAGATCCCCGTGTCAGCCAACAGTGTCAATTGTCATATGACATCCAACCCTTCAAGGATGAGGTATTATGTGATGTTGCCCCATTGGATGTTTGTGATGTTCTCTTGGGCCAACCATATATGTGGAGACACCATGCTGTTTATGAGTCTTGATCCCGTAGTGTCATTGTTATTTTGGGGAGTCATCTCTATAGAATACCAGCGGTGCAAAATTCAACTTCTTCACAATCTGTTCAAAAGGGGAACAAAAGGACACTACAACCACTACAGCCTCGCCGCCTGCACCTTCTACCCAACATAAACAAGTCGTCAAGGTTGTAACAAAGTGCATAGATTCATTCTGCACACCTTCCTCTCATGTAGCTCGATTTGTTGAACAACCTCAGTTTCAATAGGTTCATGACAGACTTCCACAAACTAAGCAACGCAATATCTCCAACAATACAAGTAGCTCACCTAGATGCAGATCCAGCAAACGCTTTTCCCTCTCCCCTGGAAATCAACCCAATGGAGACAATTGCTTCTTAAGGAGGGAGTATTGATCAAGGTGGATATCACTGGCCACCCACCTTTTTTGACTGGCTCAAAACAGTTTTCTGGCAATTTTTGCAATTTACTATTTTTAGCAAGTTTTAACTCTCGGGGCCATTTTGTTGGCCTAAATGAAGGTTTTTCAAGATCTAGGTCCTCAATGATATCTAAAGCCATTATTGAGCCCCCAAAATGAATATCCTTGATGATACCTTTCCAACGAGCTATCATACGCCTAAAACGAATATCGTATGCAAAAGTTACGACCCCGGGAAGTTGATGTACTAACTTACCCAAACGGGGCCCACATGACTTTTGGCACTTCATCTCCTAGGGTTAGGTTTTTGGATGTCTAGGGTATTTGGCATTCTTGTTTATTGTAAAAATTCCTTTAGATCCTCATTGTAATCATCTTCTTGCGAATGCGAGTAGCCGTCACATCTCTTCTCAGAGATAAGATGCCACCATTCTAGCGAGTCTTTCACTCTGTAGTTTTACAGTCTCTGTACATTTCTTTCATTAATAGAAATCGTGTATTACTGTATCTCTATGTTTATGGTTGCATATATGATATATTTCTGTTATATTATTGGATATACGCGATATCTCTGTACATTTATTTATTATATCTCTGCTCTCATTTCGTGCCGAAAATAATCCGGATCAGTGGTATCAAAGCAGGCTTCTCTTGATCATTTTTTCAGTGCATGTCCCCGACGAGGTTTGAGTATAGCAAGTTGGGTCTCGAGATTTTATTTCTTGAAGACAATCACTCTTGCACACCCAAGAAACCCTCAATGGCGGAAGAAAAGAAAAAGGACGGAGCAGACGATCCTATCAATCTGTTGCTTGAGAAAGCTCTCACACGAGAGAGGGATGAAATGATGGAGAATTTTTCCCACATCCTTAAATGACTGCCGACAGCATCAAGCACATCTTCATCAAATGACCACTTTGGAGGCACCTCGCCTTTCAAAGTACAATTTAATTTTGATATTCCTGTATTTGAATGACAGATAGATGCAGAAGCCCTAGAAAAAGGTTAACTCTGCTAGAAGGTTATTTCTCTCTTCACAATTTTTCCGACAAAGAAAAGATCACCTTCACATTCCTTAAATCTCTCCCTCATGTTAAACATTGGTGGGAAATTTACCAGGAGCAAAGTTCCACAGAGGATTCTGGAATATATGGGGCCAATCCCACTTGGGATTTTTTTGTGGATGCGGTAAATGAACAGTATTACCCTATTGGCAACTATGAGGATGATCTAGATTATTTTCGGCACGAAATGAGAGTAGAGATATATTAAAGACATGCACAGAGATATCGCGTATATCCAATAATATAACATAAATATATCAGAGATGCAACCATAAACATAGAGATACAGTAATACATGATTTCTATTAATGAAAGTAATGTACAAAGACTGTAAAAATACAGAGTGAAAGACTCGCTAGAATAGTGGCAACTTATCTATGAGAAGAGATGTGACGGCTACTCGCATTTGCAAGAAGAAGATTACAATGAGGCTCTGAAGGCCTTTTTACAATAAACAGGAATGCCAAAAACCCTAGACATCCAAAAACCTAACCCTAGGAGATGAAGCGCCAAAAGTCATGTGGGCCCCATTTGGGTAAGTGAGTACATCAACTTCCCAGAGTTGTAACTTTTGCACACTATCTCTGTTTTAGGCGTGTGATAGCTCGTTGGAAATGTATTGTCGAGGAGATTCATTTTGGGGGCTCAATCATACATTTGGATATCATTGAGAACCTCGATCTCGAAAAACCTTCATTTGGGCCCTCAAAATGTCCCCGGAAGTTAAAAACTACTAAAAATAGTAAATTGTCAAAATTGTTAGAAAACTATTTTGAGCCAGTCGAAAAAGGTGGTGGCCACCGATATCCACCTGGATCAGAGGACCAGTACATGAGATGGACCACACTGCGGCAAGAGAGGGGCCAAGAAGTTCTGAAGTTCACCAATACCTTCCATACCTTGTGCACCGAGCTGGGTATCAAAGAATCTAAGCGACATTTGGTTCTGAAATACCGTGGGGCTCTACACAGATACATCCAGACTGAATTTTTTTTAATGGAAATCTCATCCCTCGGTCTTGCTTATCAATATGTTGTTAAAATTGAGCAGAAATTTAGGCACCAGAACAAATGGGAATTCGGGTCTGCAAATCCACAACAACCAAAGTATGACAAAGACGGCCCTAACAAACAGTCTCTCGAAAACCAATCCAAGACACAGGAAAATAAGGGTCACGAGAAGACAAAGAAGGACATCAGAAAATGGTGTGATTTCCACAAAAGCCCCTGGCACAATACCAATGAATGTCGCTCAAAACAGTCATTGGTGGCGGAGATCAAAGACAAGGAGCCAAACCCTGATTTGAAATCTGATTCTAAAAATACTGGTAAAGGACAGATCATTGATGCAGACCCCACTGTTATTTCCGCGACCACAAAATTCAACTAGAAGAACCAACAGATCCTGAAGAGGGGGAGCACCGTTTTCATCCATAGATGTGGGTGAAGGGGATCCCGCTGCATTTTATTGTTGATAGTGGAAGCCAGAAAAACCTCATCTCAATAGAGGTCGTCAAACAGTTGGGATTGTCGAAAACACCATACCCACAACCATACAACATCGGGTGGCTTCGACAAGGACGAGATCTCTGTGTCCGCCAACAGTGTTGATTTTCATACAACATCCAACCCTTCAAGGATGTGGTATTATGTGATTTTGCCCCACTGGATGTCTGTGATGTTCTCTTGGGCCAACCATATATGTGGAGACGCCATTCTATTTATGAGTCTCGACCCCGTAGTGTCAATGTTACCTTGGGGGGTCATCTCTACAGAATACCAGAGGTAGTTCCAACTAGTGTTCCACCTAAAAAGTGTCACAAGGTAATATCTCATACTGCAAAATTCAGCTTTTTCACAATCTGTTCAAAAGGGGAACAAAAGGGCACTGCAACCACTACAACCTTGCCCCCTGCACCTTCTATCCAACAGAAGCAGGTCGACAAGTTGCAGCAAATCACAAAGATTCCTTCTGTACACCTTCCTCTCATGTATCTCGACTTGTTGAACAGCCTCAGCTTCAACAGATTCATGACATACTTCCACAAACTAAGCAACACGACGTCTTTAGCAATACAAGCAGCTCACCTAGATGCAGATCTAGCAAACGCTTTTCCCTCTCCCACGGGAACTCAACACAATGGAGACCATTGCTTCCTAAGGAGAGAGGATTGATCCAGGTGGATATCGGTGGCCAACTACCTTTTTCGACTGGCTCAAAATAGTTTTCTTTTGGCAATTTACTATTTTTAGCAGATTTTAACTTTCGGGGCCATTTTGAGGGCCTAAATGAAGGTTTTTCGAGATCGAGGTCCTCAATGATAGACAAAGGCATGATTGAGCCCCCAAAATGAATATCCTCGACGATACCTTTCCAACAAGCTATCATACGCCTAAAATGGAGATCGTATCCAAAAGTTATGACCCCGGGAAGTTGATGTACTAACTTACCCAAACGGGGCACACATGACTTTTGGTGCTTCATCTCCTAGGGTTAGGTTTTTGGATTTCTAGGGTTTTTGGCATTCCTGTTTATTGTAAAAATGCCTTCAGAGCCTCATTGTAATCACCTTCTTACGAATGCGAGTAGCCGTCACATCTCTTCCCAGAGATAAGATGCCACCATTCTAGCGAGTCTTTCACTCTGTATTTTTACAGTCTTTGTACATTTCTTTCATTAATAGAAATCGTGTATTATTGTATCTTTGTGTTTATGGTTGCATATATGATATATTTATGTTATATTATTGGATATACATGATATCTCTGTACATTTATTTATTATATCTCCTCTCTCATTTCGTGCCGAAAATAATCTGGATCAGTGGTATCAGAGCAGGCTGCTCTTGATCGTTTTTTCAGTGCATATCCCCGACGAGGTCCAAGTATAGAAAGTTGAGTCTCGAGCTTGTCTCTCTTGAATATAATCTCTCTCACACACCCAAGAAACCCTCAATGGTGGAAGAGAAGAAAAACGAGGGAGCAGACGATCCTATCAATCTATTGCTTGAGCAAGCTCTCATGCGACAGAGGGACGAAATGATGGAGAATTTTGTCCACATCCTTAAATGCCTGCTGATAGCATCAGGTGCATCTTCATCAAACGACCACTTTCGAGGCACCTCACCTTTCAAGGTACAAGTTAATTTTGATATTCCTGTATTTGAAGGACAGATAGATGCAGAAGCCTTAGAAAAATGGTTAACTCTGCTAGAAGGTTATTTCTCTGTTCACAATTTTTTCGACAAAGAAAAGATCACCTTCACACTCCTTAAAGCTATCCCTCATATCAAACATTGGTGGGAAACTTACTGGGAGCAAAGTTCCACAAAGGATTCTGGAATATAGGGGGCCGATCCCACTTGGGATTTTTTTGTGGATGTGGTAAATGAACAGTATTACCCTGTTGGCAACTATGAGGACCAGTACATGAGATGGAACACACTGTGGAAAGAGAGGGGCCAAGTAGTTCCAGAGTTCACCAATACCTTCCATACCTTACGCACCAAGTTGGGTATCAAAGACTCCGAGCGACATTTGGTTCTGAAATACCGTGGGGCTCTACACAGATACATCCAGACTGAAATGGATTTTATGGACATCTCATCACTCTGTGCTGCTTATTGATATGTTGTTAAAATTGAGCAGAAATTTAAGCACCAGAACAAACGGGAATTCGGGTTTGCAAATCCACAACAACCAAAGTATGACAAAGATGGCCCTAACAAATAGTCTCTTGGAAACCAGTCCAAGACACAGGAAAAGAAGGGTCATGGGAAGACAAAGAAGGACACCAGAAAATGGTGTGATTTCCACAAAAGCCTCTGGCACAACACTGATGAATGTCGCTCAAAACAGTCATTGGTGGCTAAGATCAAAGGCAAGGAGCCAAAACCTGATTCAGAATCTGATTTTGAAAATACTGGTAAAGGACAGATCATTGACACGTACCCCACTGCTATTGTTGCGACCGCAACAATTCAACTAGAAGAGCCAACAGATCCTGAAGAGGGGGAGTGCATTTTTCATTCATAGATGTGGGTGAATGGGACCCCGCTGCATTTTATTGTTGATAGCAGAAGCCAGAAAAACCTCATCTCAGCAGATGTCATCAAACAATTGGGATTGTCGAAAAAACCACACCCGCAACCATACAACATCGGGTGGCTTCGACAAGGATGAGATCTTCGTGTCAGCCAACAGTGTTGATTGTCATACGACATCCAACCCTTCAAGGATGAGGTATTATGTGATGTTGCCCCACTGGATGTCTGTGATGTTCTCTTGGGCCAACCATATATGTGGAGACGCCATGTTGTTTATGAGTCTCGACCCCGTAGTGTCACATTTACTTTGGGGGGTCATCTCTACAGAATATGAGAGGTAGTTCCAACTATTGTTCCACCTAAAAAGTGTCACAAGGTAGTATCTCATACTGCAAAATTCAGCTTCTTCACAATCTGTTCAAAAGGGGAACAAAAGGACACTGCAACCACTACAGCCTCACCCCCTACACCTTCTATCCAACAGAAGCAGATCGAAAAGGTTGCAGCGAACCACAAAGATTCCTTCTGCACACCTTCCTCTCATGTAGCTCAACTTCTTGAATAGCCTCAGCTTCAACAGGTTCATGACAGACTTCCACAAACTAAGCAGCGCGACGTGTCCAACAATACAAGCAGCTCACCCAGATGCAGATCTAGCAAACGCTTTTCCCTCTTCCCTGGGAACTGAACGCAATGGAGACCATTGCTTCCTAAGGAGGGAGGTTTGATCCAGGTGGATATCGGTGGCCACCCACCTTTTCCGACTGGCTCAAAACAGTTTTCTGACAATTTTGGAAATTTACTATTTTTAGCAGGTTTTAACTTTCGAGGCCATTTTGAGAGCCTAAATGAAGGTTTTTCGAGATCTAGGTCCTCAATGATAGCTAAAGGTATAATTGAGCCCAAAAAATTAATCTCCTTGATGATACCTTTCCAACGAGCTATCATACGCCTAAAACGGAGATCGTATGCAAAAGTTACGACCCCGGGAAGTTGATGTACTAACTTACCCAAACGGGGCCCACATGACTTTTGGAGCTTCATCTCCTAAGGTTAGGTTTTTGGATGTCTAGGGTTTTTGGCATTCCTATTTATTGTAAAAAGGCCTTCATAGCCTCATTGTAATCATTTTCTTACGAATGCGAGTATCTGTCACATCTCTTCTCAGAGATAAGATGCCACCATTCTAGCGAGTCTTTCACTCTGTATTTTTACAGTCTCTGTACATTTCTGTCATTAATAGAAATTGTGTATTACTATATCTCTGTGTTTATGGTTGTATATCTGATATATTTCTGTTATATTATTGGATATACGCAATATCTCTGTACATTTCTTTATTATATCTCCGCTCTCATTTCGTGCTGAAAATAATCCGAATCAAGAAGCAACAAAGAAACAAGCATAAATTCATTAGCAAGTATAGGCACAATTAACACAAGTGAAACAACTCTTGGAAGAAGCTAGAATAACACCAGAGTGCATATTAGAGGAAGGAATGTCCAAAAGTCCATTTGGGGAAGCAAAAACTTGCAATGTACCTCTAACTGAGCTAGCAACTAGCGCAAAACGTTACAAATCGAGACAAACGCAGTCGAGTTCCCAACGCCTAAACTGCAAGAACAGATGAAAACATTGAGGCAACTAGACATATTGTTGTCATGAATGCTTATACACATACTACAAAGTTTGCAAGTATGTATTTTGCATGAGATTAGGCTCCACGTAGATGAAGCAAACTAAGAAATGACCAAAGTGATGGATGAAAGGGCTCAATTGCAGCAACGATACACAACTACACTTCAACAAAAGAGAGAAGTTGAAGGAAAAGTGGAAGGAGTGATGAAGGAAAAGAATGAGGTCGACGAAAGGGTCAGGAAAGCTTTAAAAGAGAAGGACGAAGCTGAGATAATGGCACATACGACACAAGCGGTCATCCAAAAGTTGTATAAGGAAATTCCAGAAGTACCAATAGTAGTAGAGGCTACCATGGAAGAGCAGGTCTTGAAAATAAATGAATTTATCAAAGGCTTCAGCATGAGGATTGAGGACCTACAATTGTGCAGTATGTCGGGAACACCATCGAAGGAAAGAGAAGGAAGAGAAAGAACAACAATGACAACAGTAGAAACCATCCAAAAGTTGGAGGGAGAATGCGCAAAGATTTGTGAAGAAAGTGCACAAATATGGAAAAACTTGGTAGAGGATCCATAAATGAAGGACGTGGAAGAAAAATTAAGGGATGCACATGAAAAGGTGCAGAAAGCTTCAAAGAGCATAAACACCCTTCCACCGATTGAAAGAAAGACAATCATTTTGGCACAAAGGCAATCATACATAGAAGTTGAAATGATGTGGAATCAAAAGAAGATCCTCCAACAACGTTTAGGACCGCTGCAAGAGGAGGTACCAAGGGCGATAGGAAAAATCACAGCTGCACAGGGAAAGGACAAGAAAGTAGCACATGACAAAAAATAAACGCTTACATCCCTGACTGCATAGGGTGTAGAAGAAATTGTGGAAACAGAGGTAGAAATAATAAAGGAAGTTGTGGAAACTAAGGATGCCTCCCAAAAGTTCATCCAAACATGGAGGAGCGCGCAACAGGACTGGGTGGCTTGGGACGAGCCACATGTGAGTGTTGGGGGCCTATTGGATAGACATTTTGGAAATAATATTCATAAAAATCCTAAGTATGGAAGATGTGCATAGTAGAAGAAGAAGAAAGACAAGGCAGGAGTAGAGTGCGTAGTAAAGGGCACATCTAGGCTCGATACTATGCAACCGATGCACATTCATGAGTACCATGCGTAGTAAGAAGAACAAAGAAAAAGAATAAAGTAGAAAATAAATCAAGAGAAGAAAGTGAGCGAAAAGGAAGGATAACAACTTGGCATGCTACATGCACAAAAGCAAGAAAATCAAGAAAAATAATCCCGATCAGCGAGTAAACCCGAGTTGTCATGAATTGTAATAGGGTTTTGGGGGATGACATGATGTATATTTTGTAAGCACAGTGCGCAAGCTTGAGACAATTGTAGAAAGAATAATAAATAAGCCAGTTGTTGTAGACGTAGCCCAAAGTTGGGTGAACCACATTAACTATTGTGTTTACTTATCTTTTATGTGATTGGTCATGAATACTCTCTTTATGCATGTTAGATTAGATTTGTCTTTTATGTGACCACTGCGCAAGAGTTATGAATGTTACATTAATTGGTTTATGTTGCAATCTGAGTATAATGGTATTGTATAACCAAATTCACTAAGTAACCAAAGGAGAATAAACATAGGATAACACACAGAGAATCAAGAAGTAAGAATGAAAAGGATGATCACCTCCCATTTCCTCACTATTGCAGAAACTTGGTTCCTGTAGCCCTAATAGATGCCTCAGGTGAGACTTCACTTAGATGCAGGTGATGCCAAAAGGGTCGGAGTCTGAAGGTTTTTTGCTGGAAAAGATAACTCGAACCTAGGGTCTTACAAAACGTGCACGCGCCAACAATGTCCAAGGTGTATGACCGCCTCGACTCGACCTTTATCCAATGTATGTTGGTTGTTTTTGGCTTCTATTAAGATTAGAACCACTAGGTCAATAACGCGATCTCCTCCACCTTTTTTTCTATTTTGATTAATGGAACTTCCTCTTCGACCTTCAACTCATCTAGAGGGATCAAGCAAAGGGATCCCCTTTCTCATTTATTATACATTATCATGGCTGAAGGGTTGGGGAGATTCATCAAGTCAACTATGGCTAATGGAAATATCAAAGGGATCTCTCTCTACCCTAATGTTGTCCACCTATCCCATCTACAGTTTGTAGATGATACTCTTACGATGGGATGACCTACAGTCAGAGAAGCTTTATCCTTCAAGTATATTTTGGATTTGTTTATAAAATCTTTAGGAGCCCTCACTACAACCACTCCAAGTCCCAAGTATTCTTCTTTAATGCTTGTTTGTTGATTCAACAAAAAATATCCATAATTTTGGGCTTCCAAAGGGATTTTTTTCCCTCTAAATACCTGAGAGCTCCCTTGTTGGATAAAACTCTCCAAAATGTCTCTTGGGAAGATCTGCTAACTGAAGCTAATCTCTCTAGTTGGACTTTTCACTTTTCTCACCCCGCCTGGAAGGATCTTGTTAATTATGGAGCCTGATTATCTTCCTGTTTCATAGGTATTTGTTTTTAGCCATGTTTATACCCCATGAAGACCAGAACGCAGGAGGGGGGGTTTCCCCCTCTATGAGTTCTGGGAGAAAGCGATCCCCCAAAGGAAAAATTGCCTTGTAAATGTATATTGTAATTTCATAGTAAATCTGGACCGTTAATTATAATGTCATGGATCTAACGATAGAAGTTATGTTATGGTTTTTTTCCCTAGAAGGCAACCCTATTTTATGAGTGAATTGTATTGCGGCTGTTTATCATTGTGAATATTTTATTCTAAGAGAGGAGACAGTGAGAGAAAGAAGAGGAAGTTACAATGAGTGTGTTGTAGGTTGTATCCCTTCATTTGTTGGATAATAAAAAGGAAGGACCTGAAAATTTCTCTGGTGAATGTAGCCCACACTGTGTGAACCACATATATCTATTTCTCTATTGTATTGTGTATATTTTGTGTTTTATTTCCACATTTGTTTTTATTTTATTGCTATGCGATCCTGTTTTTCTAACAACTGGTATCAGAGTGAAAGGTAACTCATAGGAAAAGAGGGTTCCTAGTTCGAGTGGGAGCAATGACAGAAGATGGAAAGTTTAGAGTCAATAAATTTAATGGCCAAAGCTACCAGTTATGGAAGATGCAGATGTAATATTATTTATATCAGAAGGATGTATTCCTACCATTGGGTGGAATAGAAAATAAGCCGCTGGCCACGAAGGACAAAGAATGGGAGGTTCTTGACAAAAAGGCACCAGGAACAATACGGTTGAGCCTGGTAGCATCGATGGCTTTCAATATTTCAAAAGAAAAGACAATGAAGGAGTTGATGTATACATTGACTAAATTGTATGAAAAACCTTCGGCGTCCAATAAGGTATTTCTAATGAAGAGATTATTTAATATGAATATGTCAGAAGGTGGGTCGTTTGTAGATCATTTAAATGAATTTAATACAGTTACTAGTCAACTAAGTTCTGTAAAAGTGGACTTTGATGATGAGGTAAGGGCTCTTATGATCTTATGCTCATTGCCAAAAAGTTGGAACGACTTGGTCATGGATGTAAGTAACTTTGTCTCCGGTTCAAACACTTTAAAATTTTGATGATGTTGTTGGTGTTATCCTTAGCGAGGAAATGCGACAGAAAATAAAAGGTGAGACATCAGGTAATGTGTTAAATATGGAGAACAGGGGAAGCCAAAAGGATAGAGGAAAGGGCTCAGGGAACCACATGAATTTTAGGAAGGGAAGATCCAAATCCATACTGAGAAATATAGAGTGCTGGAATTGTGGGAATAAAGAACATCTGAAGAAAGACTACAGAGCTCTAAAGAAACAAAGAGATGGATAGCAGGAGAAAAATCATGAAGCAAATGTAACAGGGGATGTGTTACAAGATGCTTTGATGCTTTCTATAGATAATATTTCTAAGTCTTTGGTAGTAGATTCAGGGGCTTCATTTCATGCCACACCCCATAGGAAACATTTTCTAGATTATGTTCAAGGTGATTTTGGACAGTTTCATTTGGGTGATGATGCACCATGCAAAATTGTTGGAATGGGAAAGGTAAAAATAAAGCAAAGGATTGGAAACCAATGGTTGTTGAAAGAGGTAAGACGTGTTCCAGATCTAAGAAAAAATATAATTTCAACAGGGCAATTGGCAAGTGAAGGTTGTATATCCATATTTATAGATAAGGTGTGGAAGGTCACCAAATTATCATTGGTGATAGCGAAAGGAGAGAAGGTAGGTACATTGTATTTATGTACCGGTAATATTGATTCTTCTATCTCTTTAGCTTCTACACGAGTGGATACACCACTATGGAATCATAGGCTTTGACACATGAGTGAGAAGGGGATGCAGATACTTCATAAAAGAAAACTGTTGTGAGATCTTAAACAAATTGATTTGGATTCCGTGGGCATTGTGTTTATGGAAAACAAAAGAGAGTCATATTTCTTAGAGTCGGAAAAGAAAATAAGAGTGAAAGGTTAGAGCTTGTGCATATAGATGTATGGCGACTAGCTCAGGTATCATCTCTTGGTGGATCTCATTATTATGTTACTTTTATTGATGATGCAACTAGAAAAACTTGGTTTTATTGCATTCGACAAAAATATGATATTTTTGATACTTTTAAGAAATGATAAACTTTAGTTGAAAATGAGACAGGAAGAAGGTTGAAGTGTCTTAGATCAGATAATGGAGGTGAATATTGTAGCAAGGAGTTTGATGATTACTGTTCATACCATGATATTCATAGAGAGAAGACAGTTCCAGGAACACCGCAAGAAAATGGTGTGTCAGAAAGGATGAACAAGACACTTATGGAGCATGCAAGGAGTATGAAATTACATGTTGGTTTTCCCTTACAATTTTGGGAAGATGATGTAGATACTGTTGTTTACTTAATAAACAGAGGACCTTCAAGCTTTTTGGATGGTGGAATTCCAGAGGAGACATGGACAGGTAAAAAGGTAAACTATTCTTTTTTGAAGACTTTGGGTTGTGAAGCATTTGTCCATATTGATAAAGAAAATAGAACAAAGCTTGAGGCAAAATCCAAGAAGTGTACCTTTATTGGATATGGTGTTAATGATTTTGGTTATCGCTTATGGGATTATGAAAATAAAAAAATCATTAGGATTAGAGATGTCATAATCAATGAGAAGATCATGTACAAATATCAGTTGCAGTGAAAGATATAAGAAAAAGAAAAACCATAATACACAGTGCTTGATGAGATCACTGAAAAATAAATTCCAAAGGTACCAGAAAATCAAAATGTACAACAACGGGAGAAGAAGGTACCTAAAACTCCTGCAAGTGTTGTTAGAAGATCTACCAGATTAAGTAGACCCCCTGAACGATACTCTCCTTCATTTTATTATTTATTGTTGACTGATTCTGGTGAACCATAATGTTATGAAGAGGCAATGCAAGTAGACACCCAAAAGAAGTGGGAGCAAGGAATGAAAGAGGAAATGGATTCCCTGGTAAATAACCAAACTTGGAATTTGGTTCAGTTTCCTACAGGAAAAAAAGCATTGTAGAATAAATGGGTTTACAAGTTGAAGGAAGAAGATGGAGGAAAAAAGCGATAGAAGGCTAGACTTGTTGTAAAGGGGTTTGCACAAAAGAAAGGTATAGATTTTGATGAAATATTTTCTCAAGTTGTTAAAATGACTTCAAGTAGGACTATTTTAAGTCTTGTGGCAGTAGAAGATTTGCATCTTGAACAGTTAGATGTAAAAACAACTTTTCTCCATGGGGATTTGGACGAAGATATTTATATGCAACAACCACATGGGTATGAGGTCAGAGGGAAGGAAAATTTGGTATGCAGGTTGAAGAAGAGCTTGTATGGCCTAAACCAAGCTCCAAGGCAGTGGTATTTGAATTTTGACAGGTATATGATAGAACAAGGTTATAGTAGATGTCATCCTAATCACTGTGTTTATTTTAAAAAGATAGAAAATGAAATTTATATTATCTTGCTATTGTATGTAGATGACATGCTTGTTGCAAGGTCTAATATAAAGGATATAAACGTGCTCAAGAAGAAATTAGCTAATTTATTTGTGATGAAGGATTTGGGTGCCACAAAGAAAATCCTTGGTATGAGAATAACAAGAGACAAGAAAAATCACAAATTGACATTGTCTCAAGGTGAGTACATAGAGAAGGTGTTGGAGAGGTTTAGAATGTAGAATGAAAAACCAGTTAGTACATCTTTGGCTAGCGATTTCAAATTAACTAAGGAAATGTGTCCCAAGACACAGGAGGAGATATAATACATATCCAGGGTCCCTTATTCATCAACAATTGGCAACTTGATACATGCGATGGTTTGCACAAAACCAGATATTGCACATGTAGTGGGAGTTGTGAGAAAGTATATGAACAATCTAGGTAAAGAACATTGGGATTAAGTAAAGTGGATTCTCAGGTATTTGAGAGGTACTGCTACTCATGCATTATGTTTTGGAGGTTCAAACACTATTCTACATGGATATGTGTATTAAGATATGGCAGGTGATAAAGATAGCATGAGGAGCACCACAAGGTATGTTTTTACTATAGGTCAAACAAAAATAAGTTGGATTTCGAAACTACAAAAGGTTGTTGCACTTTCAACAACATAAGTAGAGTATGTTGTTGCTACAAAGACTAGTAAAAAAATGATTTGGTTATAGAGGTTTATGGAGGAATTGGGAAAGAAGCAGGAGAATAGCAGGTTGTACTATGACTGAGATTGTCATTCATCTTGCAAAGAACTCAACCTTCCATTCGAAGACTAAGAATATAAAGCTCAAGTACCATTTCATACAATCTGTCTTGGAAAATGGTCATTTGAAGTTGGAAAAGATACACAATAGCCAAAATCTTGCAGACATGTTAACAAAGGGAGTAACCAGGGATAAACTGAGTTCCTACTTAGTTTCAGTTGGTGTTTAAGCATGAAGGTGAAGATGAGAAATTTTCCAGGTCTAAGAAGGATTATAGTCCAACAGATATGACAACAATTGAGTTGTTGAGATCAGTCTCTAAGTGGGAGATTGTTGGTTGTGGAGCCTGATTATCTTTCTGATTCAAAGATCTTTGTTTCCAGCCATGTTTATACCCCAGAAGAATGAAAGTGCTTGCCAATATGGCCTTATGGTAGATAAGGCAAACTTGGAAGAAATGCAAATCTAAAAGTATAAAACAGAAACAATTAATAGCTAAATAGATTTCTAATTTCAAATAAGTTTTCTAATCAAAGGTGGCAATCACATGGTCACACATTAATTTCTTAATCATATTAAGTAAATGTTAAAAAATAAACAGGTTAACAGATGCATTAAATGATTTTCAATGACGATCAACAACAATATGTCACAATCAACAATATGTCAGAATCAATTGATAACCATAAGATTGGAATTTATACGTAATTATTTCATCGCCCTAATGCAATAGTGTAGACAGGAGCAACAAAATCTGAGGAACGAGGAGAATCTGGAGCAGAAGGACGAGGAGCACGGAGTGGGGGACGACCCTGAATACCCGCTTGATCGTCATAAACGAAATCCACTGAGATGGTTTCGTTATCAGCTAAACCCAAGCAGAGCTCTTCCCACCAAACCTCATCATCTACCATTACCGTCTCTTCATCTCTACGAAACGTAACACGTACAATTGCCGCATGATTTAGCCGAAACATTGGGCGGATAAATTGATTTATGAAGTATTGAAAGCTGATTGCAGGACGGCCCTCGGATCTCTTCCGAACGATTAGACGCCTGGTATTACCCTCGGGATCTTTGAACTGGAAAACACACAAAATGTTATAAGAAAACAAAAAGCCAAATGGAATCGATGTGGCGCAAAAGCAAAACTATACACTCAAAGATCGAGTGGAAAAAAACACAGGTTGATTGATAACACGGTAATATCTCAGTAGGAACTTACCTTTATCGTGCCAAGAGCCATACAAGCAATCAGATTGCGCCGAGAATCGTATGGGGAGATGATTGGCGTAGTTGGGTTTGAGGAGTTGGCGTTACAGTGTGGATCAGAAAATGTGTTTTTTCCCACAGCTGTAGCACTCCCAGGATGGATGGTTTGGTCCATCGCTGTTGTATAAATAAACAAAGACCACCCATGGCTTTTCACCTTCCATCATTCTTGAAGATGCTTGGCATTTCATTTTCTACGTTGAAAGGCGTACACTTATTGACAATGAACTAGATTTTATGTTCATAATTTTTTAGCATTTTTAAAAGTTTCTGTTAAACTGTTTACTTTTTAACATTTACTTAATATAATTAAGAAATTACTGTGTGACCATCTAATTGTCACGTTCAAATGATTAACAAATTTAATTGAAATTACAACTATTAACTTTTTATATTAGATTTACATTTATGTCAAGTTTACTTATAACAGGGGCATAATTACAATTGTTTAACCTTTAGGCCTTCACTTAGCGACTCTGCTAATATATCATATTGTATATAAATTTCAGTACATATTGTATATAAATTTCAGTACATCTCTGCTTCCTTCCTATTCAACAATTTCTATTTTTATTCTGTTATGAAAAATAATGCAAAAAAATGGAACCGTTATTGGATCCCAAGATGCAAATGGAAGAAAAATATACTGATATGAACTGAAAAATATATGAATGAAAAAAAATATAAAATCATTGTAGGTATAAAAGTCCCTTCAAGTTTAAGAGTAGGTCCTAGAGCCCTCTATTCTTTTCTACATGGGAGTGATGCGGCCTTCAATTAACATGTCTATTCTAGTAGCACATAATTGAGGTAAGTTGTGCTTTAGGAGTAAGCCCAAAGCTCTGGTATTTAGTGGCACATAACCTCATGTTATAGGCAGAGCTAGCATCATACCCTAAATCGGTTCGCCAACTAGAGTTTGGGCCTTGATCCATCGAGAGATGGGTACCTAAGACCATAGGTATTTCATTTGTCTTCGAGGCCTTGTCTAGCATCATACCCTAAATCGGTTGGCCAACTAGAATTGGGCCTCGATCCATCGAGAGATGGGTATTTAAGACCCTAGGTATTCCATTTGTCTTGGAGGCCTTGTCTAAAGAGTTGTTAGATGTTGTTGTTAAACGGTGGAAAAGAGGATTGAGAAATGGAATGCCAAACCCTTGGCTCTCGAAACCAAATTCTTTGCATCAATATTTTAATGGCCACGCATGTTTACTACTCTTCTTGTTGGGTACCCTCACTACTGACTTACACTTGGAAAAGCCCTTTGGACCTTTCTATGGGATAATGCTAGCTAGGGTAAATGCTTTTAGAAGGTCAATTACATGTTGAGTTGTATGCCTCATGACTAAGGAAGCTTGGACATAATAAAACAAGAACTCTAGCATAGGCCCTTTGAGCTAAATGAGTCTTCTTGGAAGTCTTAGGAAATGAAGCTTGGAAGGTGTTACTGCAACACTGAATTAGTTAAGGGTTCCTGCTAGGAAAGCATGGGTGGAAAGGGACACTTTTCCATATCATTATGATTACCCTAGATATGGTTAAAGTTGTTGAGAATTTCATACTTCAAAGAATTTGGAAAGTAAGAGCAGTTGTCAAACCCTTCCTTCCATGGTGGAACCTTCCCTCAAAATGAGTCTATCATTTAATGACCAAAGCCCATCTCCCCTTCTACTGTTTGAAAGTGAATTATTGGATGAGATGGCTTGGTTTTTAGCTCAAAGGTTTGTTTGAAGGGGCCAATAGTTGATCAATGAAATTTTTAATGTCCATAGAGACTCATGGCTACCTTAGTTAGAGATTATGTAGAAATTGTAGTTGGGGCCCATTGACAAATTTGTGGTGGAAATAATTTAGGCACCGTTTATGGATGACTTAATGCTTAAGATGACCCATTCTTTGTTATATTAATGGGGGAGGGAGCCCATTATTTTCATGGTATGATGGGGCATTAACTCATGACGGTTTGTTCATGCTAATTATAGTAGATGAAGATGGACCACATGTAGAAATTGTTATATTACTAGGGAGATTCCTTGTGTACAATAAGTCAAGATCGATGGGCCCTACCAAGCCTACCTCAACATAGTCAGAGTGTAGTAGCCATCATAGGGCCAATAGATTGTTTAGAAGGTGATGAGAGTGGGCCCATAGTAAACCCACCCTTGTTGCATAGGGAAATGAGTTTCTTATTTTGGCTCTTGTTATTCTTAAGGTTCCCGAGCCTTGAGAGTCTCGTGATGGATGGGACCCACCTATTGACGAGCCTCATGAAGTTATTTGATGGGGCCCAACCCTAAATGATCATAATGAACCCCCACCTGACGTGGGTATTATGATTTAGTGTTTTTTTCTCTAGGCCTTCAACCTTTTGATACTTTATATTATATGTTTCATGTATAGATGTTTTGGCTTAAGACAAGCATTTTTGAGTTTTTCTCTTAGTGTTTTTTGATATAGACCATGGTGGTTGCATATGAAGCCCACCCTTTTCTTAGCAAAGAGATGCACATTATGTTTTATGAATAGTCAAAGATGATTTAATGTTAAAAAAGAATATGCAAAATTGAAAAAATTCCCACAATAATCATAATAATAATAATAATAAAATAAACCAATGTAGATTTTATTCTTTTATTTTATTACAATGTTTTTGTTTTTTTCATTTTATATATTCATTTTTATTATTAGATTGTTTTTTTCTTCATTTTTATGTTAATCATCCAACTTTTCTCAATACAATAACAATTCCAAAAGTATGGAAATGCATTTTGATGCATTTCTTTTCACATGGGTTTCCTCAGCATCATTATCCTTACACCAAAATCATATTCATCAAGCTTGTGTAGAAGGTAAACATGCATTTTATGTAGTTATATGACACTTTAGGAATTAAGGGCCTAAACATCATTATTATTGTTATAATGGAACCTTTAAGTAAGTATTAGTATTAACTACTTTGTGTGTATTCTCATGATTTTGTAATAATGTTATATTTGTAAAAATATCACTTTTGTATAGTAAGGGACTATTGACTCTTAGTAGTTACTTAAGCATTGTGTTAGGGGTTTTTGAGGATTTGTTTCCACGACAATCATTAACACATTCTAAAATCCCCCTTTGATGATGACTAGAGGGATAGAATCAAAATTGGATACGAATATGAGATCTCACAAGTCTAATGATGTCTCATTGTGTGTAAAAATGTCTCGGAATGATGTTATCACAATCATCACAATGATAGTCTATACAACGGTAAATATCGCCACTAGACAATCATTACATGATGGCTTCTAAATATGGCATTGCATTATGTTCCCCCTTAATGACAACTTCAAACATCCTAAATAACTAATGAAGATAGAGTCAAACTTTGTTGATGTCAAGGATAAGTTGCTAAAAGAAACAATGTAGAAAACCATACATAAGTTGCAACTAGATCCTTAATAAGGAGAAAAGAGAAGACACTTGCTACCATAAATAACTAATGCAAAATG